>JBAMYA010101906.1:0-20315 GCA_037176975.1 Arrhamphus sclerolepis | reverse complement strand
TAACTGAGGTGGAGAGCAGCTGCTTTAAGGTGGAATAACTGACGTGGAGAGCAGCTGCTTTAAGGTGGAATAACTGACGTGGAGAGCAGCTGCTTTAAGGTGGAATAACTGAAGTGGAGAGCAGCTGCTTTATGTTAAAAAGTCAGTTAGTTGAAGTTTGCAAAGAATTTACAATGAAAACTCAAAACTTGTTTATTTTGTAAAATTCACTTTTTTAGGACAAAAATTTGTGCTTTTAGGACAAAATGTTGAAATGATACAAAATTTGCAATTTTACAGAATGTTGTCTTTATTGCATAAAGTTGATATTTTCCATTTAAAAAAACAATCAATTTTCAGCTGAAAAGTCACAATTTGGTGACATTTGTGATTGAATGATAAAGATAATAAATCTGTAATTTTATGATTTTAGTAAAAATCACAGATTTTGCAGTACATTTTAACACATTTTTTTGTGACTACACAGAAAATAATAATTTTACTGCATAGTCTCAATTTTGTGATAAAAGTTGCAACAAAAAATTCATTCTTTTTTTTTTTTCGAGTCGGGTCCACAAACTAGCGGGGAATCTGACAACATATCTGGATGAGAATAAATAATAAGCATCCCGTAACCATGGTGACGAAGGAGAGTGTGATACCACTGATCTAATGGCGAATGCATTGACCAGATAATGACAATCCCAAAGGTTTTCAGTTTGGTCCATCGCATGAATGGATCATGATTTATTTCATTTTAAAAATTGTTTGAATTTTTGAATCTTTTTTTCTGAAGCTGCCAAAATAGTTGAGTTGATAAGCCGAGTTGTGAAATGTTGCCAACAATTGATGAATGAAATTATGAAGTCTGGAGCTGAAATGATGGACGGCCTGATCTTGGATCAGGCCGTCAAACCCAGGTTAGGGATCGTTTCCAAAGCAGATCTTTCGAGAAAGCTGAAAACTCTTACTTCGCAAAGTTTCCCAACATATGTCAAAACAAAAACTTCAGCCTTCGCAGCCGTGTCTAACTCTGTGCTGAATTTGATTCTGAGGATTGTGAATGGTCCAGTTTGTGCTCTGTTTTACTTCGGTTAAAGCATGCGCAAATTAAAATGCAGCAAGAAAGCGCTCTTTTGATAAAAGGGCAGGTCAGGTTGCAAATCGGGTACAACTTCTCCTTTGTTGTAGTCGCTTTTTGGGTCGTGATATTAAAGCACTGAGCGAGTTCGAGTTGGAAAATTCCCAACCTGCAAGTCGATGCATTGTTCAGCTTTATCAAACAGGACTCCATGCAGTTAAATTCAAACTCAGTGTTCATATAAGGTCTCAGAGAGGGAACAGCAGCCCCTTCGAGAAAATCACTGTTTGAGAGTCCCTGGTCTAAATATTCCCATATTCCCTATAATGCTGATTGTTACAAATGGCCAATAATCTGGGCCATTAATGGCCCAACTATCAATCAGACTTCAATCAGACCAGATAAGAGGTCAAACCTCCTCTTCAGGCTTTATTTTAAATTAGAAATCATGTCCTATTTTACAGAGATTTTACATGTGCCTTTAAAATGATGCGACAGGTTGGATCAGGAGTGAAACATTAAAAGATCTGTTGTACCCACTGACTGTATTTATAAATGGACACAGCATCCTGTCACATGACTCACAGGTTTGTACAGAGAGCTTTTGAAGTCCGTTTTCCTAGAGCCTCATGGCGCCATGCAAAGAGAATGCAAAGTCCAGCAACGCTGAGAAGCCAACTGGGAATGCCCACCACCAGTTAGCTGGGTTGTTTTTCAAATGACATTGGGGCATTTGATTGGTCAGCTTTATTGCGTAATATCATTTAACTGATGTGGTTCAAAAGAAAATTCACACCCCGTACAGTTGTCATGGATGTAATATGTAACCACATACGGAAAAAAAGGCTATAAATGTGTTTAATCCTGCTGCAGAGTTGGAACTTTTAACATGTGAGTCAATGGGAATTTCATCTATTTTGGAGCCAGCACCTAGTGGTCAGTCGAAGAACTGCAACAAAACTAATTTGTACATTGCCACTTGGTTGTATCACGTGCTTCTTACTTCAGTTGACCACAGTGCATTATTCATTCCCATCCTAGCTTGTCTAATATATTTACTACATCACGTGTGTATTTTACTACATCACAACCTTTTATTCTCATCACATCATGGTGTAAATTACCGTCAGATTAAAATAATACTGGTCTGGTACATTCAGGATTTATTTTGCAAAAGTGTTGTTCATAAGTGCGTAAGGTGTCAAACTCTATCACCATGGTTACCATAAGAGGCCAGTTTACTTTCTCAACCAGCCAAGTTTTCAGATTTCCTGCTAGTTCCTGGACTCAGTCGTAAAAGAAAAAAAAAAGAATTTTAGAAAACTCAGGAGTTTTGACAAAAATGAGCAATCTTCTGTTGTAAAAATCTTTTCAAATGTTTGTTAAATCCTGACTTTCTGACATAAACCAGCTGTTCTCCACCACAGCTATTCCACTTTTTGATGTCAGAACTGAATCAAACGGGCATTCGCATTGAAATTTCCTCAAAAAAACCTTTTCAAATAAACAAAGTGGTCGTGCCAGATTTGGCCCATGAGCCTCGGCACGTGTGTTTTACAGTCTTCTGCGTTTTTCCTGTCCCTCTGCTGTTAACATGTCAGAACGATGTGACGTCACATCACCCGCGTTGTCCGCCCACCAGGCCTCAGAGAGGATCCACATAATGATCGTGCGCTGCCACTTAATGACTGGCACAGCAAGCAAATTACGGTTGGAGCGGAGGGCCAGCTTTTCCTTCAGCACACAGTCCTCTGCTCATGAATCACTCCAGTAACGCTGCTGGCAGTGATGGCGAGACAAACCGGGGCTTTGTGCTGGTGTTTGTGTCCTCCCATGGTGGACACACGGACATGCGAGCTCACACAGCGTGAGGAGCCTCTCCTGAGCAGAACTCAAAGTTCTCTTTGTCCAGCCCGTCTTTGTTATTTGACTTTGTGGGCGAAAGGCTGGCCACCAATGTCCTCACCACTGGCTGAAAAACCAAAGATGAGGCCATGTGCAGCTCATACAGTGGGCCCCTTTTTACGCGGGGTCAATGCGCGCGTACAAACGTGAGCTCTAATTACTGTCTGTCTGCGGTTATTACGAATAAACAGGCAGTTTTGTGTTGTCCCACTAAACCGGAAGTGCAGGATTCACTTTATTTCAGTGAGGCGGTTTACATCAGTGAGAATTAAAATGCTCTTTAAACCTTTGATTACTGGGTGGGTTTTGTCTTAACTTTGCTTTTTTTTGTGTGTGGATACTGCATATAAATGAAGTGAAATGAATTAAAATCCAGTTCATTCAGGTTTTTAATCTGCAGAGAAGAAATACTGGCTGGTTTGTTAGCAGAACAGTGCAGAATAACAAAGTCAGACAAAAAGAAAATAGAGAAAAACAAATACTATTTTCTAGTCTGAAACACTAAACCAGAAAACTTTTTTCTCATCAAATTCATCTCATTTGTTAATTTTTAACACTTTTGGCTTTTCAGACCTGCAATAAATCATTTGGGACATTAAGGTTTAACCACTTTGTAAAGCTGCCTCTCATAAAGGCTTTCTGGCTTTGACAAAACCAAGAAGTTTCAGGTGTTATTTTGTCTCAATCTTCCTGAGAAAATATCAAGGTGTGCAACAGGACAGTTTTCTTTTGGCCCGTTTTTGGTGTTGGGGCCCGGTTGGGTCAGGATGTGTGCAGAGTGGTCTTTTGGATTATCTTTAAAAAAGATGTGCTTGAGGCTTGAAGCCACAATACACATTAGTATTGTGCAATGGTCCACCCCAGATGCCTCCGAGCCCAGAGATGTTGATGCTGGCTTTGCGCAGGTCAACTTAAGACTTCTCTTTTTGCACAGAAAGCTTTTTAGCAGTTTGTTTATTGTAGTGTGGCTCTGTCAGTGGTTCGTCTTCTGTTTTATTTTGAAAGCACTGCCTCTGTTCTTCTGTGATAGTCCACGTTGGTGTCTCGTCACCTCTCCAGTGTTTCAGTGTCTGCATGTTGTCCTGCTATGCTGTGGTCTGTCCTGCCCCCTTCCTTTGCGTTGGGACAGTGATCAGTGTTTTGGTTGATTTGGTTTAGGTTATTCCCCCACTGGCAGTCAGTGCCGTCTTTGGGTTGCACCTTGAAACCTGACGCCGTCCACCTTGGACGCCATCTTTGGAATGTGTTCCAGCGCTAAAATTCTATAACTGATGCATATTAATAAATTTAATAATCTTGATGAGAAAAAACAATCATATCTTGAGTTCACACAGCAAAGTATGAACCCATATTTTCCACTATGGTCCATATGGTCCCACTGCTCTCTGGTTTTGTCCTCGTGGGTCAGGAAACTACAAATGTTTCAGCATATCTAAGACCTGATCATTCGGTACCTGTCAGTTTTGTCCTGCTGATGTAATGACCACGTTCTCTCCTCATCAGACAGAGCTGGACCAAGTTCACAAAGTGAAAATGGGAGTTGGGAACGGGCTGCGACAGGACGTCTGGCGGGAGTTCCAGAGTCGCTTTGGGAGCATTAAAATGTGTGAGGTGTACGGCTCCACCGAGGGGAACCTGTGTTTCATGAACCACATAGGCAGGATTGGAACTGTGGGCCGCTCCAACTTCTTCTACAAGGTGAGTACCTGAAGATGTTTGGTCAGCAATAACTGGAGGCAGTTCCTGAATAACAAAGGATTCTCCAAGGAAGACGACCTGTCAATGGTCAGTAGCTGTTTATTTTGTTTGATGCATCTAAGGTCTCTGTTCAGTTGTTGGTGAGGTTTCCAACAGACTGCAGGATTTCGTGTCCAGTTCTCAAGTCGTCAAGTTCGCCAACCAAAACTCTGCAAATTAGCAAGCAACTGGTTATGTGTGAATTACTCAAACACGTCTTTTCTACCAGTGATTCCAGTCCCAAACAATCTTTTTTTTCCTTTTAAACCAGCAGCTGTGAAGAAACCATCAGTTTATAGCCAGGCCCCAAAATTGGCCCCAAAACTCTGCTGGACTAGATGCGAGAATCTGTGACGTCAGAGAAAAAGAGCAGAGCCATCTCCTGTGTACTTGATTGTAGTTTAAACAGATCAGGGCTTTGGAGTCTCCAGGTAATCCAAGTTAATTGGCATGCTGGTGCTCCTCAGTCTGGACCCTGTTAGTTCAAAGATGAAGAAGATCGAACCTGTCAGAAAGCTCTGACATTGTTTAAATTCACACAAGAGCACTTCAGTGAATGTCTTGTTGACTTCTGTCCAGTGAAGTAATTCAGGTCACAGTTGCCTCTGGATCATCTCCTGCTGCCTTCAATCCTTAAAGCCGGGCCTGCACTGGACATGTAACACATGCAGACATAATAAAATTGCATAACGTTGAACGCAAGTGGCTGCAGACACTGTAAAGCTGGTGCTTATGAACCTCTGCAACATAAAGCAGCAGGTGTCAATGGCTCTTTTACACAAACATCAGTTCTAACTTTTCAATGCAGAAAACTGGTGCATTTATTTTGAAAAATAAAGTCATAGTCTGTGTTCCAATATTCATACTTACCACACTCCTCCTCACTCATGTCAAAAAGAAGAAAAATGAAACATTGTAACATTAAGTCAATAATTAACGGTGCAAATATGTGCATAAGCCTGAAGATTTGCTGCTGTGAATCACTTGTTCACTTTCTGACATCAGTTTTTAAAAACTTTGTATTTATCTCTTTTGTCAGTCAGGAGCTTCAGTTGAGCTGACTGCGGTAAAGTCTGACAGTTAAAGTTTACTTTCACCATTTGGACGATTCAGGTTATCTAGAGGCTTCACATTTCAGAACACTTAGATTTGGACTTCCTGTCTTTGATTAGTCGTGATGTGCGGTTTACAGCCCACCAGCAGAACCCACCACCTACTCGTGGTGTAGGTTTTAGTTTTCGAGGCGTTGACTTTCAGATACTGAAAAAAATCTAGAATGAAAGAATGTTACCTATCAACAATGCCATACGGTACAAAAATCCTTTATTCTTTACTTTGAGTAATATAAAAATGTAGGGTCAGAGGTCAAAAAGCGCTGGTACCCAGAGTGCAGTGCAAAAAATTACATCAAACATCAAAAAACAAGACATTTTTATTTAACTGTCAAGGCAACAGTCTTTGTTTGAGAAGGCAGCATGTTTGAGAACCAATCTGGAAAACTAATCAAAATCAAAATTAAATGATAAAAGCTAGTTTTGGTTAACTGCAATAGCTGTGATCAGATGCTCCATTCGTCCATTTTATGACCCCTGAACTCCATGAACAGGTTTGGGAGAAGAATGATGCTCTTCTTTGTCTTATCTTCAGTTTCATGATGTTTAACATGTTTCCAGTTGGTCTGGCGCCGGCAGGACAGTTCAGTTCGCTCCAGGTCCTCAGGACCCGCTGTCCTGCGTCGTTTCCATGTTTCTGTTCTCCAACACGCCTGATTGAAAAGAGTGGATCAGCGTCAGCTTGTTATTAAGGCCTGCACACGTCTGTTAATGACCTGGACTGAAGATCGCGGTCTTAAGTACTCCAGTTAACCAGTGTGTTGTGCACCACGGCTGAAGACAACCTGCTGAAACAAAGGTCTGCAGGATTAGCTGCAGCGCCTGACGTAACGCTAGTTAGGTGGCAGCCAGTCGGTCCATTTGCACATTTCTGTGTAAGGAACGTGGTTAGCTACGTGGTTAGCAGACAGAAAGCAGAACCTCTGTGTTGTCATGAACTGTGGCCAATTACATTCAATCTGATCCAGGACAAAGACGGGCTTTGTCCGTTTCTAAGTGTGCATTCTTGTCTTCTCTGTGTTTTTTGATGGAGGTTGGTTGCATTCTTAAAACCTTTTTCTTATTCTTTAAACTTTTGTCCCGTTCTTTCAAATTTTCAGTTCGGTTTTATTTATTTAGGGTCCATTACAACCCAAGTTGCCTCTAGACGCTCCACAGAGACCCAGAGCACGACCCCGACCACATAGGAAGCCCAGCAGGTGTTCATTTTCCAGGCATCGTGTCCTCTACCTTTAATGTTGCCGTCACAGAAGTGCAAAGGATCTTTGCAAAGGGCACTTTAGGACCTTAGGCTTCTCCTTTTCCTCTTTATTCTGAAGCGCACAACTCACCAGCTTCTTTCAAATAGGAACTGGAATACGAATTCACCTTATCACAACACGTTTCCTCTGATGGCGCCTTCTGGAAGTCTCTGAATCCAGAGATGCTGACTCCAAGTGGCAACCATCCCACTTCCAGACTGAAGTTCAACCAGGAGTGAACTTTTGTTGCAGTTCCTCCGCTGACCACTAGGTGCTGGCTCCAAAACAGAGCAAATCTCCATTGACCCCCATGTTATTACCAACTTTGCAGCAGAATTAAACATTTTACAACCTGCTACAAAAACTGGGTTTGTTCTCTATAGTCATTGATTCTGATTCTTTTTTTTTTTTTTTTTTACCACGTCAGATAAAATTATATTAAGCAATTAAACCAAACAGATGACAGTCATTTGATTGACATCTAGCCATTCCTGTAATCAATTTAAATACTTAACGCTTATCATTTTGACTTCCGAGCTGTGAATAAAAAGTGATCACAGTCATACTTTAAAGAGATTATATTTTCTAGTGCTTGTGTGTTGATTACACTAACAGACCACTGTGACTGGCTGTGGTTGGTTAGCTTAGCTCAGCAGTCACTTCGTGTAACCACATTTGAGACCAGAGGTTGAGCTGTGAAGGTCGGCGGTCCCAGCATAGTTCCACTTGGAAGAGTCCTGAAATTATTCTCGATGAGCGGTTCCACGTATGGGTTGTCAGCCGGCGCTCATCTGAAGGAGCCGAGCCCCCCCCTTGTCGGGTCTCAGCTCCTGTGGGGGGCTCAGGGCCTGTGGGGAGACCCCATAGCAGATCTCAATGGCTGAGCTTGGCACAACTGAATTGATTGATTGGTCATTATTTATTGTCTAATATAATTTTATCCGATGTGGTACGAAAATAAAAATTCAGCACTTGAACAGTTGGATGTAAAATCTAACTAAACAGACTGCAATAATAGCTTTTCATTTCTGATTGATCTGGCCGGTCCCAGACCGGATCCCTGCAGAGGGAGACCACACACGGTGCTGCAATATGCAAGTCTCATTTATTCTGCGTTAACAGGGTGTATATATAGCAAACAGTTTCACAGAGGAGCAGCTTCACCACCTTGCTGCACCTCAGGAGGTCCCGAGGGTCGGCCCACACAACCGAGTTTATCAGTTTACCTAATACACACAAATAAATTAGTATTTTTGTGCAATAGCAGAGATATACACGAGTACTGACGTCCAGCAGCAAAGTTTATCTTTGACAACAACTTATCAGAATACAACCTCTCCCTGCAGGATGTTTAGAAAAAAATGTACTTTTTCAAAGGAACACAATTATAAGCAGTGAGTCACAGACACTGATTTTGTACCACACATTTTTCCTTTTTCAGAGATCAAAATTTTTATTTTTTTTAATCAGGCTTGTAAATATATTCAATTCTGCTGCAAAGTTTGAGATTTTAACATGCAGGTCTATTGGGATTTACTCTGTTGTTAAGCCAGCAACCTAGTGGACAGTTGAGGAACTGCAACTTCAGTCCTGAAGTGTGACGGCTGCTTGGTTTCAGCACACAATAAGCATCCACGAAGGTGTGAAGATGGACCAGCACCCATCCTTCTTTTCTTTTTTGAGGATTGTGCTAGACCACATTCTCATGGAACTGAATCACTTTCAGACCTGCGCTAAATATGTATGAGTGGAGGTCTAGAACGGTTCAAATCTTTGCTAGAATAAGAAACATTTTTGCTTCAGTCTTCATACACGCCAGCTTCTCAAAAAGAGATCAGTTCTCACATTCAAAATGAACACGTCGTCCTTGTTTTCTGCTTTAGTAGCAGGTCTAAACACCGTACAGATATTCTAATTTAAGTAGCGTTTAACGCAGCTTCCCAACATTTGTAAACCGGCAGAAAGCAGACGGCCCGGCCTGGAGGCATGGGCTACTGTGTTGATGAAGTTCATATGTAATCCTGCTGAGACACCATGAAGGATGAGCAGAGAATCGGCTTTCGTGGGGCTGCTGCAGGTATTAGCCACATTAATGCTCACCTGTAGAGCTGCAGGTAATCAGAGTTACAAAAGAGTGGCTCTGTGTATTTACTGTAATCTGTGACCTCAGCTATTCTCAGACTGCTTATAAAAGATGCTTATGAAACATAACGATGCCAGGACCCACAGCATCTTCAGACGTCCGACAAGTCGTTCTTACGTAATCTTTATTAACTATGAATTTAAAATCTGGGAGCTTTCATGTGGCTCTGCTTTTGCTTTTGCTTTTACATACATGCAAGTGTATGTATCAGCAGTGTTACACAACATGTAAATAGCACAATAGTTTAAAATTACATGACATGCTGAGTTCATGCTTGCACTCCTTCACCCCCTCCAATCCCCCTCAGAGGATTTACTTTTTTCTTTTCTAAAAATAGCCACAAACGCTCATCAGTGGACTTCTTTCAGCCAATCGTCTGGCTGCTGGTTGGAATCTTTAATCAGGGAAACGTGGCCACATCAGGAACTCCGGCGAAGAAAAGAAAATAGTGCTTTACCTTTTATAGATGTGCACATTATGTATAATCTGTGTTTAGTATTTGAACAACATATGTTTCTTTTATTTCATCATAACTTTACGTTAAACTGACATGTGGACCTTGCTTCTTTTATTTTTCATCATCCTATGCAGATCTGCTGCTATCTTTGGGTCACATGACCCCGTTTCTGGCCTCAGCTTTGCCTCAGGAGGAGGTCACGGGGAACTCGGTGACTTGCAGGGTTCCCAGGTCCCCAAATCATTTTTGTTTACCAGGAATTATCAACTTTTAGCAGAATTTTGATATAAAATTACAGCAGACGTAAAATTGCTATTTTGGTATAATTTCAACATAATTTCAACAAAAATCACAACTTTTGTAATAAAAAAAGTTAATTATACCAAAAAATTGTTGCAAAATCTTTTTCAAATGTTGACTGAATCTTGACTTTCTGACATAAACTAGCTGCTTTCTCATGTCAGTACTGCAACAAACGCGCAGCCTCATTGAAATTTCCTCAGAAATGTTCGAGTTCATGATTGTCTCTGCACGCTCTCGTGAATCGGCCTCGACTTTAACACTTGTACCGTAGAACGCTGAATTCCAGATTGTTCAGGAATTAATTGATGTGCCAGATTAATGTGCAGCAACACTTACTCCTCTAAGACTGTTCCTTATGTCTTCCCTTGTTTGCAGTAGGTAAAACTGTTTTGGCTCTTATATACTGACTTTTATGGTCATTTTGTTTTGAACATTATGTGGTTTTATTTTGTGTACATATTGTCTAGTTGACGAATAGGGTTTTTCTGTGGTTGAAGGAAGGAAGGAAGGAAAACCTGAATATGAAAGTGAATTCAATATTCCAAACTTGACCTTCACTACTCACCTCAGCAGTTTAATTCTAATTGCTGCAACAAAATGGGATCAATTATTTTCCAAAATCTTCTGGGATCTTCGCTGCTTCAGCTCCATCAGTCCTACCTGGTTTTGATGTCGTCCATCAGTGTTCTGGTCTTCTGCCTTCCAGCTGTCTTCGATCGTCCGTGTGCATTAGAGGTTCTTGTCAGCGCTAGTCGATATTGTCTGCACCTGCCGCCGTAACAGCGACGTCTCTTTTCTGCAGCTGCTTTTCAAGTACGACCTGGTGAAGTACGACATGGTGAAAGATGAACCAGTGAAAGACGGGCACGGCTTCTGCCAGCGGGTGGAGATGGGTGAGGTTTCTTTTCTTGAAAAGAAAAATGCACACATCTACACTCAGATGTGTTTGTCTTCTTGCCAAAGTTTCTGTCCCTTTGTTGTTTTCAGGGGAGACGGGACTCCTGCTGTCCAAGGTGAGCGTCCTCAGCCCGTTCTTCGGCTACGCTGGAAGCAAGCAGCTGACCGAGAAGAAGCTGCTGAGAAATGTGTTCGTGAAAGGCGATGCCTACTTCAATACTGGCGACCTGATGGCGGAGGACCAGGAGGGCTTCATCTCCTTCAGGGATCGAGTGGGAGACACCTTCAGGTACGCGTTTTGAGATGTCCTCAGGTAAAACTTCACAGCTTCGGAGCATCAGAACCAGAGTGGGAGCTGACAGAACATCCAAGCTGGAACAAACAGCACGTCAGATGCATTTTTAATGAATCTCTCTGCTTTGCATGTATGTACGTTTATCCACGCTGTCAAATTGCAAACATGTTGGATTTAGTGGCGCTTTGACCTGCTGGTAACTAATGGTAACCATGGAGACCAGCTGCTGTGGTTCTGAAAGCATTCCTATTGTGTTTTCATGAAGAAAGAAGCAATCATCTGATCCGTGGTTTGTAGTATTCGTGATAACTTTCACCGTGCGGTTTATCTGTCGGAGGTGAAGCCACAGATGCACTTTTAGAGCTGATGAAACTGAAACATCTGACTTCTGGAACACTGGGCCTCACGCAAGAACATTTTAGTATTCTTATTCTAAATTTCTCTCACTTTTTTCGCATAAAAGGTCTCGTACGAACATGCCACGTCAGCTTCAACAACCGCTCCTACGTCGGGAAAAGTGTGTAAACGACCTGCATCAACATGACGAACGCCACGCTGGTGTAAAGTCTCAGTCCTGCAGGTCACGGTCAGTCAAGGAAACTGGACAAGAAAAGGAAGTCCAGTTTCCTTGGTTGAAGGAAGCTGGTTTCCCAGATGGTTTGTCTGAGAGTGTGTTTGCCTCCTGCTGAGACCCACTATGGTCAGATGATTTAGAAAGACCGGAGAGTCCTTGGAAACAGAGCTGTTGACGGTCTGCAGAGAGTTGCTGGGAACCGAAGAAACTCAGAAAAGACTTTCAGTCTTTTAGTGATTCCTGTTTCCGACGGTGCTGAAAGCAGCAGGAGTTCTGGTCAGAAGCAGGTGTAAGAGGAATGAAAGCTGTTACTAGTGAAGTCCGCTACGACAGCAGGGTATGAGGCGGGGAGAGGACTCAAACGCAGGTGACCAGGAGGCAGAAGAAGCTCACAAGTCTGATTAATTCATTTCAACTAGAAAGCACTGCCAGGTCAGAAATAAACCTACAAAACAGAACCAGAACCAGCTGAGAGATCTAAGCTGAAGCGTGAACCAGAAGAAAATCTAAAATGGAAATCATGAAACGTCACAAGACTTCAGGAGAAAACGAGAAGAACCAGGAGGAAAAAGGAGGCAAAAACAAAATAGGAATGTCAAAAGTGTGTTCTGAGTCGTGTTTGCCAGGTAAGATCTCCTCAGGACGCAGTTCGCACTTCCTGCAGTCAGAATAAAATGGACAGAGCCAGAACTCATCCGGGTAGTTCTACTGTACTGGTCCAGATGTGGACTTGAGAACTGGACCAGAACTTCAGCTGAGACTGAAGACGTTTCACGAGAACAGACGAGCGCACGTGTTGACGAACGACCAGGAGCTGATGAGGTGAAAACGATCAGAACAAATCCAACAAACCAAGGATGGAAACAATCAAACAGTTAAAACAGGAAGTAAAGTTAACGGCAACACAGGAGGTACAAGAAAACTAAAAAGAAACCTCAAAAACCACGAAACCAACCCAGATCCCAACACTCAGCAGACAAACTGCGCTCTGAAGCATCTGCAGACGTCTTCATTCAGGCACTTCTAATATTTGACTTTTGAATTGTTCCTCTCTCAGGTGGAAGGGTGAGAATGTTGCAACCACAGAGGTGACGGAGATCCTCGGACTGGTGGATTTTATTCAGGAGGTCAATGTGTACGGCGTGGAAGTACCAGGTACCACGTCTGGAATGTGCTTGAATGACAGCTGTTGTTGTCAGGTGGTGAATCTCCATGGAAACATTAACCCATCTGCTTCACAGGACACGAGGGCAGAGCAGGAATGGCGGCGCTGATCATCAGACCCGGCCTGGCGTTTGACGGGACGAAACTTTTCGAACACGCGTGTAGGGATCTGCCAGCGTACGCGCGACCTCTCTTCGTTAGGCTTCAGGTAAAAGACCAGATTCAATAAAACTTACTTTTCCATATCCATCCATCCTTCGTAGTGGCTGATTCTACTTTTAACCGTTTGATTTTTTTTACATGTTGCCAGTAGTATAAAATTTTCTCTTATGTTCCTCAGATCTATAACAACACAGATAAAAGTAATATTTACTCCAGAATACATGATCTGTTTATGGATCAATAAACTGGAATAACCTCGCTGGTAATAATCCAGAAGGGATCGGTTTAATTCGTCCCACAAACCATCAACAAGCGTCATCAGTCCCTGATGTGGAACGAAGGATCTCCAACAGCATGAACACTGTTGAGGTTCAGTCTCGTTGGTTTTACGTTTTCTCTGCCCGTTTCATTTCTTCCTCACTTGCTCGTTATGTAATCCATGCTCTCAAGCTTTAATACTTTAATGTCGTTATACAATTTAACAATGTTCTGGTCTGACAGTGTAAGAAGGTATTCAAACCTTTTTTTCACTTTCGCTATATTGTAGCCTGATGCTACAATCATTTAAATTTGTTTTTCACATTAATTTATACTAAGTACCCCAAAATGACAAAGTGAAAATATCATTTTAGAAATGTTTGATAATTTATCCAAAAGGAAAAACTGAAATATCACATTGATATTGTATGAAAGGTGCTATATAAATGAAGCTTGATTGATTGATTGATTGATTGATCGCGGTGTTCAGTTTTTTCTGATCAAGGTTTGTGGTCACACAGAAATAAAGTTTGAACGGAAGTATCAGAGTTAGCAGATGTATCTAGTATGACTGCATTTGTGTGTGAGGCAGCAGTGATGATAGCTAACAAACAAGCTAGCTTGAGCTGTTGTTTTTAAATGTAGCAGACGCTAAATTTAATCCTTGCAAGGCATTAAGGGCAGAGGTTAGACCCGAGGCTGAGGCGGTTACAGTTATGGCTTGGCACCTTGTGAGGGTTAAAAGAGGCGACTCCCGTCCAGTGAGAGCCAGCTCTCCTCTCTTTTCCTTTCATTCAGTTCACTGGCTGCTTTTCTGTAGAACATATTTACTAGCAGTTAGCTGGTCACCAGGACAAGTACTCCTCTTCCTGGATGTTTCAGCAGCAGTCTGATTGTTTTTTCTGGTCATAACGACACAATCAAGTCAAGCATTGGACATCTCCTCTGTCGAGCGCTGCTGCAGTGTGTACATGTGAATCCAACACTACTCAGTACTTGGCTGAAGCAGCTTTTGCAGCAGTTACAGCCTTGAGCCTTTTTGGCTATGAGCTTCACGCACCTGCACTGCAAAGTTTTACACCATTCTAGTTTGCAAAACCTCTTAAGCTGGATGGGAACACGTTGGACGGGAACCTTTGACGGTCGGCCATTTTCAGGTCTCTCCAGACGATTTTGGGCGTCTAAGACCAAAGATGGTCAATGGTGGTAAAAATGTTCCATTGTAGCTCCAAAATGGTAGAGATGAATGACCAGAGACGGCTGCCACAGATATCAGCAGTGCCAGAAATTTGGAGGAGTTGTCTCAGTGTGACGTCTGTCGCTGCCTCTATAGTCTCTGTCAGCTAACCGGCCAATAGGAGCGCACCATGAAATAACATCAGCACATCTACACAGCACAGTCGCCTAGCAACAACAGCAATGGATACAATGGAGAAACGGGAAGAAAAATATGCAACTCAAAGAAGAAAAACACTTCTTTTTCTTCATTTTGTTTATTTTATCTTCAAAGCACACAACACCACCACGCAGCACTAACTTTAGAGTCCTCGGTGCATTAGCACATTAGCATCAACCTGCTAATTGATGTGATGATGCTGCGTTAAGATCCTGAAATACACAAATTTATTTCTGTCGTAGCCACAATTCAACATATGTTTAACCACACAGAATAACATGCTGTGAATGAATCATCTACCAATTTAATGTCCTGCAGTGTGACTTGAATTCATCTTATAAGACGTACAGTGTGAACCCAACATAATAATCCTGCGTTGACGGTTGTTGTTATATTGGAAGTGAACCTTCAGCCCAGTCTTGCTTCTGAGAGCTGTGTGGTCCGTTCAGCTTTCGCTCAGCTCTGACCAGTCTCCCAGTCCCTGCTGCTGAAAAGGACCCACCACAGCTTGATACTACCACCTCCATGGTTCACTGTTGGGATGGTATTGGCCCGGTTTCCTGCAGATATAACGTTTAGTTCAATCTTGGTTTCATGAGGCCGGAGAATCTTGTTTCTCACACAGCAAGTCCTTCAGGAGGGCCTTCAGCAAGTCCTTCAGGTGCTTCTCAACAAACTCCAAGTGAGCTTTTGTGTTTTGCACCCCCAGATTGGTGGAGGTCCTCAGTGATGGTTGTCATGCTGGAGTTTTGTTCCATCTCCACAAAGGATCTCTGGAACTTAGTCAGAGGGTTCTTGGTCACCTCCCTTTTAAAAGCCTTCTCTTCCAACAGCTCAGTTTGGATGGGTCGCCAGCTCCTGGCAGAGTCCTGGCAGTGCCAAACCTTTTCTGTTGCAGTATTATGTAGACCACAGTGCTCTTGGGAACCCTCAATGCATTTTTGTAGCCTTCCCCAGGTCTGTGTCTTACAACAGTCTGGTCTCCGAGCTCTGCAGGCAGTTCCTTTGACCTCATGGCTTTGCCTTTGCTCTGATATGCATCGTCACCTTTGATGCCTTTTCTAGACACGTCTGCGCCTCTCCAAGCCGTGTGCAAGTAAATTCCCAGTAAAGGTGTAGAAACGTCACAGGAGTGATCAGGAGAAAAGGAAAGCACCTGAGCAGAATTTCAGCTATTGGTGCAAAAAGTTCAGAGTAGTTTGAGCTTTCCCATTTTGATGAATTCACAAAAATGTCTAAAATTCTATTTTCACTTTGTCATGCTACTCAGTTCAGATAAATGTGGGAAAAAATCAGGCTGCAAGATAGCAAAAGTAAAAGAATGTTCTGTAATTATTGAAATAAACACCTGCAGGAACCAGGATTTATCTTTTGTCCTTGAATCTGCAGGCTGTCGTTAAAGTAAAGTCTTTTCTAAGACAAAGTCTTGATGTAAGGCTTTAAAAGTCTGGACTGCCCCCTTGTGGACAAATGAATAATAGGATATTCTTAAGTCTTTTATTGTTTTTGTTTGATGTAAAATCTGAGTCATTGACATACATTGTTTTGTTTTTTTTTCGTTATTCTACTTATATACACATTTGACTTTAAACTGCAACATGTCAAACATGGGATCATTAGGTTCCTCCTGTATTTTATTGTATTTACTTTTTGTAATCTGCTAATAATCGACCAGTCTTGGTATTTACTGTTTAGTCTTCTGTTTCCTTCCATCCTGCAGAGTTGGTGGACACTAATCAGACCACTGGTCCCATCTCAGCCACGTATTTACATTCTTATGGGCAGAGAAGGCTCATAACGCTCCTCATTTTCAGTTGCAGAGTTTTATTGATCCTGGCCTTTCTCCCTCCAACAAGCGTCTTTATATTAATGTCTTCTAGACATTATGTAGGTGGTGTTTTACTTAGCAGGCACTGAAAAAGGCACCACAGAGCATCACTGGCATCAGTCTCCGTGAGTCCTGCTTTTTTTTATGATACAGTTGTACCACAGGTCCCACCATCACTGATGTGAGGGAACAAACCTGATACCTGAGGGGTCTTTGCCCCAGCAGCAGCCTGGTGTGACGTCTGTTGTCCTGAACGGATGCAGAGATGTCCTTCGTTGATGCATCACTGCACTGAGTGCTTATCGACTGATGCATTTGAGGGTTGGAATGATTTGCCACGGCAGCAAATACCCGAGTCACTGAGGGGAGAGGACACAGAGACTTATGATCCCACCGATGAACCCATCTGAGTCGTCTTCTTTATCCTGAAACCGTGTTGAAGCTCATGTGAGGACATCACTGGATAGAATATTAAACAGCCACAGTTCCAAAATGGAAAAAATACATTTTGATTGACTTGTCCCAGACTAGATTGGCCATACATTACAATACGTTTGATCAACCTCTCCCAGACAATGATTTCTTTTATGAACTTTTAAGATAAGTACTCCGACTTGTCCCAGACTAGATTTTTGTCCCCAGCTGGGTCTCATTGGCATGCAGCCTCAGGTGGATTGGCTATCCTTTGTCCAGGTGGTCTCTTCCTTCCTCAGCACTGGTTACGACCACCTTCCACAGCCGGTCCTGACTTTCATATACGTACTAGAGAGAATGTGTGGCAGCTTTAAATGCCTCTAAGCTGAAGGTTGCTTTAAGTAACTGGCTGTTCTGAGAGTGAGCAAAGCTACATGAGGTTATTGCTTAGTGAAGATCTTACGAGAACCATCTTTTTATTTCATAAAGATGGTTTTGTTTGTCTCCTCAGGAGGTCATGGAAATGACGAGCACCTTCAAGCAGCAGAAGTTCCAGCTGGTTCAGAGTGGCTTCAACCCCTCAACCATCTCCGAACCGCTCTACGTGCTGGACCACCAGCAGAGGAGCTACATCCCACTAACGGACCAGATCTACCAGAGCATCATCAGTGGAGAACGCAAGCTCTAGAGAGCTCACATGTGTGATGAAGAAAATAGTCCTGGAGGGCAGAGATGACCATGACTGCAGCCAGAGTGAAGGATGATTATGGTCAGCTGTCTACGAACACATGAATTCATTTTTGTTCAGAAAGAACTTCTGATGAATGTTCTGAACCTGATTGTATCACTGTGAAACAGAAGTCCATCCAGATGACTTTCTACCATTTTTAATTTTACCCGAAAAAACACATGAAACACTTTAAACTGAAGGAGGTCCTTCCTGTGGTGAATCAAATCCCTCAACACAGCACTATTTTAAAAAGAAACGCATAATAAAATGTTCTGGATGACATGTAGAAGGTTCAGGATTGTAGGTGAAGCTGCACATGAAGGAGATTAGAAAGAATTCTGGTTTGTGATGTTATTGTGACTCTGGTGTTGAAGGTGGCGAGGTCTGAAGTTTGACGAGAGTTTGGGGAAACCACATTGTTCTTGATCTGCTATTTCACATTAATTTTAATTAACTGGTATACCTCCACTGTTTTACAGTTCTTTGCAATCTTACTCATCACTTTTGATATTTTCCTCATTTTGTTGCCTCGTGACCTGAAATTAAAGTCAATTTTCATAGAAGATTCCCCCAGATTCTCATCTGAGCTGATACATGACTCTGCAATCCAGAAGTATTGAAGTACTTCCCCTCAAATCAGTCACATGATGGTTTGAAGCATGTTTTGAAGGCCATGAACTTCTGGTCCAATCTAAAAGAGGTTTTCTCATGAACCTTAGCCCTGACTTATACTTGCAGTTTGATGAAACATCAACGTCCATTTGCGTACACAACCAACTGCGTTGGGAACATTTCTTGCTTTCGATTTACGCAGGCAGAGTGTGTAATACCGGAGGTCTCCACTTGGGGGGGCAGAATGCAAAGGCAGAGTCAAAAATACAACCGTATAAAAGAAGCGAGACAGAAGAAGTTATTCTTTTGTTTTTGTTGCAGTCACAGTCAGATAGAATAACACCTGCTGTCTTCGGGATAGGACTTTGTCTTGTTTACTGATCTGGGAAACTGAGAAGAAAGTCCGCAGTATTTTTTGTACATCCTTTGCGGAGTTTGGTGACTTGTTGCATCAGATTGAACCCGAGTCCAACACAACCAACACCACATAGCTAGCAGTGGTAAATAAAGATCGTAACTGCAGAAGAACTTTGCGACAGTTCTCTTGTGGTCAGCTGTTGTTCTGACCTAAACTAGCACCTCTAGTGGTCAAGTGGATGTTAAATCTCACGTACAGATTGCGTATTGTTTTGGAGGACATGCAGGACTGACGACTGCAGGATACGTGTGTCAACAATGATGTGTTTGCGTTAACAGCAAGTATATTCCAGGTCTTACTCTGTTTAGCAACATCCATTGTAGCTTCAGTTCAGACCTGTTTCTCAGGCCTTGCTGATGGAAAAACCTCTGCATCATGATGCTGCCACCACTGTGCTTGACTGTGGGGTTTTGGGGTAATAAGACGTGTTAAGTTTTAGGGGAGGAGAAAAAAAAAAGAAAAGGAAAAAAGCTATTATCCCAGATGTTGTTAGCCAAACTTCATATAGAGGTTAAACTGGTTCTCTGGACTTCCTCCGGTCTGCAGTGGATCTTCTTTGGCCTCTTTGTTGCCTCTCTGATTAATGACATCCTTCTCTGGTCCATGAGTTTCAGCCTTCTGTAACAGGGTGGTTGTTGTTCCACATTAATATGTTCTTTTTTTTAAACCAACATTATTGATGCTCGTACACAGTTTTGTTCCTTATCTGTCATCAGAGCTCCTTGATCTTCACTGAGCTGTTGCATCTTTCAGAACATGTTTTGAAACTGAGATCATGTGACCCTCAGGAGTAATTACATGGCTAATTGGTGGCAGCAGATCAGTGCTGAAACCTCTACATTAACGGGTGTAAATGTATTTGACACTACTTACATGTTTTTTTTGTCTTTAAGACGAGAATGTCAGAGGGGATGAGTACTTTTGCAAAGCACTGTATGTAAAAGTTATATTTAGAGGTCTTTATAAACGATAGGAGAGTGTTTTATGGTTTAAACCAGTATTTCCTCAATCCAGATCCTCAGTTTTCCTGCTCCATCATGACTTCCTAAACTTATTGGTTTGTTTAACTGATTTGTAGAAATCTTGATGACAGGCTGAAGAAGTGATCCAACATCTAAAACATGCAGGGACGTGGTTCCTTTAGACCACGACTGGAAAACACTGGTTTAAACTAGACACTTCAAAGGCAGGGGAAGCAATTCTGTGTGATGAACCCTTTTCACCATCTGCTAGCTGTTAAAAAAAACAAAAACAACCTGGTCTTAATACTCAGTAGACTGGACACAGTGTGGAGGGAGGTGGCCCTCCAAACCATAACGAACATTGCTCCAGCCAATCACCAGAAGGGGAGGGTTTATGTTTCTGCTCATGTCCATGATGTAGGGGAAGGGGGGAGGGGCTTGGGAGGGTTCTTGATGGGGCATGTTTCTCTGGAGAGAGGAGGAGCCAGCTGTCTTTCAGATACCAACAGTCACGACCTCTTGAAACTGCTTTCCCTGCTTTTAAATCATCGCTGCACGATAGATTTGTTTTTACGTGTATTTGCACCTTAAATTTTCACAATGTTATTCACAATGATTTGGAGTTAAAGAATTAGCATACATATTAT
>JBAMYA010101905.1:0-46854 GCA_037176975.1 Arrhamphus sclerolepis | reverse complement strand
ATCAGTTTTTGTACTGTGATGATGTAAAACTCAAACTGTCATGCCTTAATAGGCAAAATAGCAGCTCGTTAATGTAATTAGATAATAAAGTCGTAAATGTGTGTTAGCAGGTGACCGAATAATTTACAGATTTCCATCATAATCAGTCTTTTCCAACTTTCATTGTTGCTCTGACTGCTGCTGCTGAGGATTTACTGACACAGCAGGTTTATTATTAGAAGATGAGGACTTCAAACACCTGTCAGGGTTGGAAAGAACACGAACTGTTTCGGGTTTTGACTGAGAACGAAATACAGCATAATGAGCATTAATGTTCAGACTTGGATCAACCTAAAAATCAGCCTGAGAGAAATTTATGATGGGATTATTGTTAAAATAACATTTTTATAGTAAAAATGTGTGATTTTAGGATAGAAAAATTGAAATCATACAAAATTTGTAATTTTATGTCAGTATGTTTATTATATTTTTTACAGTTTGTATGATGAAACATCTTTGTTGTTGGGAAAAGTCTTGATCTTCCCAAATTTTTAATTTTCAACAAAATTTGCTTTTTTTCTTTACAAAAACTTTTTTTTTTTATTAGTGATTTTACAAGATAAAAAAGTGATTTTAGTAGAAAAGTGTCAAAATGGTCATGCAAAATTTGTCATTTGACAACAAAATTAACTTTTTTATAATAAAAGTCCAGTTTTGTAAATTTGTAATTATACAAGAAAACTTTGTAATTTTAATAAAAAAGGGTCAATTTTATGATAAAAGTTGTGATTTATTTACTTTTAAACTACAGCTGAGTCCAGGAGCTTGTGGGAAATCTGACAACAAAGTGAAGGATAACCGGCCCTTTAACGGTAACCATGGTGATGATATGGCCCTTTCATGGTAACCATGGTGATGATGCGGCCTGGGATGAACTGGTTCCGACAGCCCTCCTCTTCACAGCTTTATAGAGTCAAACCATCTAACTAAATCAGTACAGGAATCTGTTGTAATAAATCTGCTTTTTTTTTTGTTTGTTTTTTTACACATAAAATTAAACTTAGACTCTTTAACCACATTAATTTGTGTAGTGATGTTTTTGAGTCTTATCAGAGGCTTAAAATTGCAGTTCATTTGGACGTAGCTCCATTTTTCTGCAAAGATTCGTACTCAAAATTGCTTTAATTCACGTTGTTTTGGCTCATTTGGACTCTTAACCATCTGACAAAAGACCTCCGGTTGATTTAAATGTGAAATGATCCTTTAAAAAGGTCAGAAATGTGAGTTTCTGGATCCATGTGCACACATCCAGAGACAGAAAACCTGCGCTGACTGTTTTCTTGTAGGTCAACATATACGTTGAAGCTTCCTGGAACAGATCCCAGATTTCCGGGTTTCTCCTGACTCCCGTTGCTCCGTCAGTCGTGTTGCTTCTCATCCTGCTGCAGACGTCCATCACGTCTGTCTTCCAGTTCCTGATGTGGGCAGTGGTCCGGCTTCTTCGGCTGGTCAAACATGGAACGCCTGTAATACCAAAAAACAATTAATTTTCTGGTATTTTTAGGCTACAAGGTGCAGGCAGAAGGAAGGACAACAAACACAATATCAGAAGGTGGAGTTTGGAGAGACTCCCGTCAGCCACGCAGCTCTGTTTGTCTGGATTACAGTCTGTTTAACTAAGTTTTTTTTTTTTTTTTTGGTCTTGACTCTCATCTCCTTATGTCTTTTCCTTTTGGTTGTTATTGTTAACTTTATTTTCTCTTTTAAGGTCTTTCTTTGTCTTATGTCCTGTTTGAGCCGGTCCTGTAGTGGCTACCTGGTTGATCTAAGGTGATGAGATTTACTTCCTGTGCTTCAAAAATATAAGAAACTTTTTTTTTAATTTTAGAAATCAGAATTTCGTACTTCCTCTAAAGCTTTCCTTCCACCCAACAATGTTGTTCTCATCACAGTATGAAAACACTCTGTCGTATGTGAGGATGATGTTAGTAGAGAAAAACACCAGTATTATTGTCCATCTACATATTTCCTTCCCAGCTCTACTATATAATATTCATTTAAAGGCTTAATCAGAAACCTTTTACGCACTTTTATCAGATTTGGCTGATTGATCTTTATTCCCTCACGTTCATTCTGACACATTTTCTACAAATTTATATATTTGCGTTCTAACCAAATTCAAACTGTCCCATAAACAGCCCTTCTTTAAATAAACCTAATATCACTAAATCTACTCAAATTTTCTTATATTAAGCAAAAAATAAATAAATGAAAAATCTGGCAATGGGGTAAGAACAATTTACTAGGTTAGAATTATTAAAATTAGATAAATGTCTAATTTTCTTAAGTAAAAGAAAAAAATCATTGTTTTCAATTTAGACAAAAAATAACTTTTGTAATTTTCTTGAAACAAAGCTTTTTGTACTTCCTAAGAAATCTTTCTTTTTTTGTCGTGTATGAACTGTGACACTTTTAGAGGAGTGAAAAAGATAAATAAAGTGCAAAAATTAATTTTGAGGCTGTACTTGTTTATATTTAAGCCTTGAGTTTTGTTATTCCATTTTCTAATGTGCAAAAAAAAAAGTATGTAGAAATTGATGGTGATGCTGTACTGTTTTTAAAGGTTATTGTGAATTTTTTAAATGTAGAAAGATTAATGAAGCTCCGAGAGAATCCAAACAGGTTTTTTTTTTTTTTTTTTTTTAATCTCTGTTCTTGTGTTCATAAATGAAACGGCTGCTACTTGAAGAGACGAGAGTTGAGTGATGTCGTGCTGTTTCATGTTCTGATGTTTTGTTTTGTTTTTTTGGAAGAAAACATTTTTAATTTGATTTTTGTGGGTGTTGTGGTTCTCACAGCAGCTCTGGTGTCATGAGCAGTTTCCTTCCTCCCAGCCGGTTTGGAAACACGTCCTCCAGGAAGTAGTACATGTGTCCAACGCTGATGCCTGAGCAGGAAAGACGGACATCACACTGAAACAGTAAAACCACCTGAGCTGGTTCGGACCCTCGGATGGTTCACACAGTTATCTGTTTTACATCTTCAGTATGGATCCATGAAACTGGAGGTCTAAGCTGAATCTTTTCTGTTCCTCATAACTGACCTGCTTGTCCTCTCAGATATCTAAACGGAATGAAAACCCCGAGGTGACCCCTTCAGGGTCTGTTTTCGGGCTTTCGGGCTCAGCATTTCTCACCCAGGACGTCAGCCACCACGGAGTTTCCGAGCAGCAGCGAAAATCCCATCAACACCCAGGGGAGGAAGGAGGCCTGGAAGTTCAGCAGCCCCAAGAAGTTCATGCGCATGAGCGGGTGTCTTCTGCTCCAGACGTACACCAGCATGATGATGAAGGCCTGGCCGAGGAAGACCACGTCTACGAGCAGACCCAGCAGCTGCAGGCTTTCAGGTTAATGACAACCACACTTGTTTTGGTTTGTTTTGTTTTTTTTTTGGTGTTAAAGATTACTTTACATTTTCATTAGAGTTAAGTTTGAGGGGTGTTTTTAAAGATCATCTTAGAAGATGGTGGAGGGATTTATGATATAGTTTGAGCAATACAGCTGGTGTTGTTTTTGTGGTTCTGCTTTATCTTACAATGTTTGATGCAACATATCAGTTTATTTTGTCAGTCTTTCTGGAAACTGTGTCTAAAGTCAGACTAAAACAGATCCTCTGGGATCCGCCTCATATTTTACAAAGTCAGTGTGAACTTCTCCTCTGTGGTCAATCACCAGTTCAGCAACGCAGGTCGAACAGGTTTCTGGACGTCTTTCTACCAGTGAGATTTAAATGCATCTTTACTATGCATAAGAGGAGACAAGTCTTTTTTGGCTTCAAAAGAAAGGCAAGACCTGATTCTCCAGAAAAAGCTCAATTTCAACTTAGGTTTCTTCGTCAGTTGATCAACATGTGGCACAAAAGGAAATCCCTAAGTATCGCATGTGTGTAAGACTAGTTTTTAACCTACATGAGGTGCATTGAACATCATTAGACGCTTGTTGGAGCTGATCCAAGGCCTGAGTTGGTGGAAAGGCAGCACAGTACATTACAGCATCATCAGCATAAAAATTTAATTAAGCCAAAGACACTCCCCACCGAGTATATTAATGTATACAATGGTCCCAGGATTGATCCCTGAGGGACATCCTTAGTTACACTGATGTAGGTAGAAGTGATACCTTCTACTTGAACACACCTCAATGTGCCTGATAAATAATTTTAAAATCCAGCAGCATGTTCCAACAATCCAAAACTACTCAGTCTTTGTTCTAGTATGCTGTGATCAACTGTATCAAAGGCCTTGGACAGATTATGAGATTATGCAAACAGAGTTCCTTTTTGAGTTCTTTAAAATGTGATAATCTGAGTATTGTTTTCTCTTAACACCTGCAGACACTTAGTCTGGTCCTCACCAGACTCCTGCACTTCATTTCATTCCTGCAAAGAGTCTGGTCACTCTCCGTTGCCAAACTTTTACTTCCTGGTGGGCGGGGCGATTTTCTGAAGCTTCAAGTCATTGGTTTACCCGTAAATCAATCACTAACAATGACGTATGTTATGCGCTAGCATAGCCGTCCCGTACTCCCGTTGTAAACACACCCTCCATACCAGAGGATATTCAACTCAGGCCTCCTACATCATTTCCATTCAACATTCATCTTGTTGTAGCTTTAATTTCATGATACCAGCGATCTTCTCCAGGACAGTGAGAATGGCCTCCAGTGTATGCGTGTGCGTCGCCATCGTAGTTTCTATAGGACTGACAGTGGCTCTCGGCCACGCCCTTCTGTTCATTGATTGGTCGGTTGTGTTATGCTCGTTAGTAAATCGATAAGAACTGAGTTTTTCCCAGACTGTGGTAAAGTAAAATAAAATGGAATGGAATTACTAGTATGGTGAGGACCAGGCTAGCAGACATCCTGTCTCTCATTGTTTTCATTAATGCTAAACTCTTCAAAATAAAAGCCGGCCAGTGTCATTCCCGTCATACCAGCTCATCCCGAAAATCTCCGTGTAGTAAAACAGGTTAAAAGCAGATATTTCTGCAGACATAGCTGCACCGCTTCAGAAGGATAAACCCATAAACTGCAGGTTTCACAACAGCACAGAGGGGGACTCCTGCAGTAAACATGCCGAGGACTATATCATTAACCTGGAATGTAAACAAGACCTTCTGGCGAAAAAAACAACAAAACTGCTGAACATCATCAAAATAGGATGAGTTGCGTGTGCAGTAACTGACTTTACCAGTTTTTAGATTGTAAACTTAACAATTAACCAAGAAAGCCACTCCTTAGAACGCAGATAAGAGCCCAAAAATGTGATGTTTATCAGCCGTTCTGTTACCTGGAAACTGACTAAATTCTACTTTGTCCTACTTAACAGCTAATTTTACCCCAGTTACTAAAGAATGTGTGTTTTCTTAGTCAGCTGGTGTGGTATGTAACATCCAGCATCCAGCTGCTGCACGTTTTGTTTATTTTTTAGACACAGCAACACTTTGGATTTACTTTCTCTCTGTGTGTTTGTGTGTGAAAGCATGAAAATCATCTTATCACATCAGGCAAATAGAGCCCCAGACAAAACAACATGTAACATTTTTTTAAACAATCTTTTCTCTGTCATTATTTAATAAACAAAAAATTAAGCCAAAAAAAAAAAAAAGTATCCCATCACTGCTTCCGTTGAAGAACTGAACAGATCAGCAGATGTGCAGACCTCTGCAGAAGCAGATGTTTTAGCAGTTCACTGGTCTGAAGGGAATTCAGTTGTGTTTGTGTAAACACAATGCCAAAAGGGAAAGACACAAGGGATGGTATTAGAGAACCAGTCGAGTCGAGCTGAGTAGGTGGTAGGTGGAAAGGCCTATTGGTTAGTTGTTTGGAAGTGTTGCTAGCAGAAAGCCTGACCTTGCAAAGCTGCATCTGAACAAAACACAAGACTTCTTGAAGAATGTTCTGTGGATAGAGGAGACCAAAATGGACGAATTTGGCTTTAGTGCCCGGTACTGAAGTCTTCTTTTTATGTCCGTTGCTCAGAATTGAGTAATTTAATACCTTGTGTCTTATTAAAAACAGGAGAAGCTGACGGTGGCCTTTGCAGGTTTCCTACTTGTAGTATTTATGATCCCTCATTGCTGCCTATCGGGACAGTGGGTGGATGAAAACGTGCCCATGAAAACCTGAATTATCAAGAACTCTCCCAAACCGCTAGCCCCTCCCCCTCTTCATATCCATGAGCATAAACCCTTCTCCTGTCTGTGATTGGCTGGAGTAATGTCTGAAATGGTTTGATAGGCAAGCAGCCCCCCTTGTTTCCAGTTTACAGAGCCAGGACTGTGTATGAAGACTCTCTATCTAACATTAAAGGATACAGTTATGACGATTCCTCCAAACAGGAACATAAAAACAAAATCTGCCGTCCTTCCCCGGAAACAGTCTTCCTCAAGCATCCTGCAGTATCGGTACCTCATTTTCCTCAGTTAAGGACTTTGCTGCACGTTTTCCACAGTGATGATGTTAATACTGCCATTGTGACTGGATATTAATGATAACAAAATTATTAAATCTGAATTTGCAGTAAAAGATACAGAAAGACGATGTTGAACACAAAACTGACTCCAAGAGAGCCGAAGAAGAGGAAGCTTGTTATCAAACGCCATATCTGAAAGAGACAAAGAGAGAAAGAATGTAAAAAATAAAAAATTATGATGCAGCATTAAACCATGTTTAGGTTTAAGTGTGTTACCTGATATCTCCTGATGATGAGTTCAGGGTTAAAGTCGAGCTGAAATGGCGTGATGACCTCTAGTTGCTAAAACAACACACATTGATTAATTATTAAGAAGGTAATTTAAATATTGTTTTCACCAAATTTGCTTAACTGTTAAGTATTTGCACCACTGCTCTTTTCACTGGTTAATCTTTATTCTACTCAGTTCAGCTGCTGGAATCAGATGAAATTAAATGCATTTCCATGAGCAGTGGTCCGAGATAAACCCTCCACTTTGGTCCTCCTGCCCCCATTATAGCAGCGGGCCCGGTAGGATCCACTGACTCAGAAAACTACCACTCCATGCCACTTGGTGGCAGTAGTTTTTTTGTTTGCCAACTGCCTATAAAAAGTATTGAAAATGAATATGCAGAAAGAAAGGATTGAAAACCAACAAAAGACAAGATAAACATAGAAGGAGCTGCTGTTTCTGCGCCACTGTTTGCCTTATTGCATATGCTGCAGTGGTAAATGAGAAGATTGACATCTGTAACTGTCAAACCAGCAGCTAAAGTAATTAGGTTTTACTCTCTAATTCCATATTTTCCAGTTACTTTTGTGGCATAAACCTCTGCTTCTGTGCATCCATTATGTCTGTTGTAACTGGTCCACGCTCTTCTGCTGCTTTCATTGTGGACTTTTGAAATAATGCAGATACATTATTTACTTAAAGCCTAAATATGCCCTCATGTTTACTTTAGCTACTCAGCTAGAGTCATCTGAAACTCACCTTCATTCATATATTTGTCCTCATTGCTTAAATTCAGTTCTTACATATCAACTCCTTTAGCTTTTAACATTTTTTTAATCTCATGTTATGCAGCTGAAGCATCACCTCCTTTTCACTTAAAATAAAAGACACTTCAGCTCCTGTCAGTGCTCTGATACAACCCAAATGCTTCAGTCATGAATAGAACAAAAAGATAACAACCACGGGGCAGTTAAAATCATTTAAGACACTCTTTAAAAATAATAAATAAATAAATAAAACAGTAGCTGGGTTATTAACTGTTTTCTGTTTTCCTCACTGATGAGACTTTTAGGCAGTAGAGTTAAAGTTCGTCTTTTTTTTTTTTTCTTACCACGGCAGCGGTGGTGAGGACGCAGGCAGTCGTGTACGCTCGGGTCACCACAGGGATCTGAAAATACTCCTGAGTGAAGCTGTGAGCCATCGCTGCTGCTGCCTCTGCATCACTGTCAGCCATGATTTACTCCCTGAGTGAGCAGCAGAGGCCCCGCCCCCCTCCCCAGCCCAGCCAATTGGATTAACGCTTCAGTTACCATCACTGAAAACCTGTAACACTTTCTCACAGCTCAAATATAAGTTTTGCATTATTTTCCCTTGAACTTAAAAGTATTTTATATCTTTAAAAAGAACGTTTTTAGGTTGTTCTATGATTTTTTTTTATGCAAGTCTCGTAGGAAAGAGAAAATATTCAAATTTTTAAAAGTCTAAACATGGTGTCTTTGCATGAATGACAAGTCTCAGTCTCAGACAGCAGATAAAAATGTTAAACTTTTATTATATATGTGGAAGTTCATACATTTGTACAGATTACAGGCTACATAATATATAAAGAAAACAACTGAAGACATGTATGTACAAGAGGCTTCACTGTTGGTGTATAAATATGCTGTAAAGCCGTTTCAGTTCACTGATTTAATGCTTGAAATGACTTTAACTGATTCAAACAATCGACCATAAGGAAAACAGCAAAGTCTAATCCATGAAAACTACCACGACTCGTCAGCGTCCCGCACTGAAAACAGAAATAAAACAACAAGTGATGAACATGACAGTCTGTGCTGAGCCTTCAAATATCAAGTGCTACACTCAGGGACGCAGAGGTGCGACAGCGGTTCTCCACCTGAGGTCCAGACCCTCGAAGGCAGGTTTTCAAGGTCTTTAGACGTCCGTGTTTCATGCTGACTGTGCTTTTTAGTCGTATGCTAACGATAGTAGCCGGCCATCCAAATACTTTTCCTCTTTGAAACAGAGAATTAGTTGTTTGGTACATTCTGTACCAGTGGAAAAGGTTGTAGATGGGAAGGACACCAGACCCGTTTCATGAGAGAAAGGTTTCACAAAGTGAATGGGCACAGCTGGCCGGGCTAGTCTTTCAGTTCTCCATCTACACGACTACAGCAAACAGCATTCCTATTGGTTGTTAGCGCTAATGACATCATGGAATGACACAGTTTGAATGAGAAAAGCCTAAAGGACTGGTGTGATTTTGTTGGGTTCAATAACTTGAAGACAGCTAAAAGCCACTCTATGCACACTTCTGACCACACGGGGGCGTACAGAGCGGCTGTTTTGATGAAAGAGCCACTGGCAAAACCTTTCATACGTATTTTAATATCACTTTCTTCTGCGAAAGGTGAACCCAAGTGATGGGGGATGTTGGATGAACCAGAACGTGTCGGTGAGACTTTGAAAACAATTAAAAAGTACAAGTCTTTCCTCTCCTCAGACCTGTCTCTGAGGCCACGCCTCCAAAGTACACAATGATATAACTCCTGTTCATTAAAAAAAAAAAAAAGAGTTGAACAAGCATATCATTGTCCATGACATTTTTGACTTTTTTGTTCCGATGTAATTATATTTAATATTAACTGCTTTTTATTTTACCCCCCCCCCCCAAAAGTACTGGATAAAGCAGTAAAAGAATTTCTCTCCCCCCAGAGTTACCAAACTAAACTTTGTTCTGGAGGGTTAAAAAGGGGTCAGAGCTGGAGTTTTCTTGTTGAAGTGACTGAGCAGGCTGAGAACCGCGGTGGTCCCTGAACGCCTCGCTGATCAATAAAGAATAAAGCACCGTGTGACTGATGAGCAATGACTTCATCAAAGTTCAGAGTACGAAGGCCGTCTCCAAGGGAAACTTCTGCAGGATGCCGGCGTCACTCTCCAGATGGCGCCCTGCAGCTTCGCCTGCGAGTAGCGCTCAACAAATACAAAGACTGACATAAAAAGAATAAAAGTGGAGGTGTTGCCCTTTTTTCTTTTTTTATTAACACTGTATGTAGAACAAATTATTTGAAAGGGAAGAGAAGTGAAAATTCAAGATAAGAAAAGAGAATCTGCCCAATCTACTGACTGAAATATTAGTTCTCAAATATGAGAATTAAAAGGAAAAAAAGAGAGAAAAAAACTTGTCTTTGAAAGCAGTGTTTTTGTAAGTAACACACACCTGAGTTAGCCTGAGGTCTCAGAGCCAGTATGAGCAGGAACGACCTTTTAAAACAACGTATTTACAGGTTTTTTCTTGTCATATTGAATGCACTTGGAAGGCTGCGTTTTTCAGATGCTAAAACAAGAACTGAGTGGAACTTGCAAACTTCAAAGGTAAATATAACCACAAACGCCAAGATTTTACGAAAAGGTGTTAAATACTGTAAATACTGGACCTACTATCTGGTCATGTGACCCACAGGTTTGACCGGAGAGCCTCTGGAGCACAAGTGGGATGTTTGCTGCTTGTGATGGACTGAGGTGGAAAAGTTGCTTTCACCAGTAAGACGTAAGCGAGATAAAGTGCAGTAAAGTCAAAGTAGAGTAAATAAATCATTCTGTGAAGCAGGAGACTGAAGGAAAATAACAGATGGACTCGCACGAGACACAAGTAGATGCTGACTGGCAAAAACCTCTCCGGTGTTTTAATGGTTTTACAAACTGCACACGCTCGGCTGTCAGGTGACAAGTCAAAGTTGCAAACGTAGCACCTGCCTGTAGGTTTTAATCGTAAGAAATATCATTAAAACCAGTGATGTTTTTATATGTTGCTGACTTCATTTTCAGTGATTTCTGTGGCTGAAAACGAACTCTCTCTCTGCCACCAACAGCAGCCGATCGACAAACCGTCTGACCGCTGCTGCGAGTTTTCATGACGCTCTTCAAACAGTCGCGGGTCCGCGGGCTCCTCGCCTGCTGAGATGGCGAGCACTGACCACAGAGTCCGCATCGGTTCTGTCTGTCAACTAAAATCTCAATTTCAGGCTCAGAGAAAGAAGGCGAGAGCGATGCCACAGTTCTCGACCTCACGATGACAAAACGAAAAAGAAAAAAATGTGCAAAATAAATACAAATATACAAGTACAGCTGCACAGGAGGTGCCGGGTCTGTGGGAATGCTACGCGTTTTTGTTTTTGTTTTTCCTGAGAAGAAGGCGTAAAGTGATCTGGAGTATCAATAAATGGAATGAAGCATAAACAGATCTGAAGGAGATCGTCTCCTCTTCTGGAAAAAAAAAAAAGTCTTGCGTTCCTTGTTGTCGCCGCGTGTCATCCTCACGCGTATCTGCAGCCGAAGAAGTCCATGCCGATGTAGCGGGGGTAGCCTTCCAATGAGCCCATGCGAACGGGGTCCACTTTCCAGTACTGCCGTCCTCGGATGAAGTGCGCGTAGCCTGGAGAGTAAAAGATATAAATTCAGATTTTTTTCTTCTAGAAACCTGCAGTCGTTTTGTGCTTCAACTTGTTGTAAAGCTAAACAGGCAAAATTGAAAAGATGCTGCTAATTATGTTTAAAATTGTGTGTAAATGAATATATATAAATTCACATTTTCCCCTAGTGGCCCTTCCAGGAACTGCACTTTTTCTGTTACTTCAGCTTTGAAAAACCAGATATTTCCCCAAAGATATTACACGTTTTATGGATAGTGAAGCTGCTTAAAGCGACTGATGTCAGGCAACATCCAACAGGAAAATGTTGGCTTTGGTCTTGTTGAGTTGGTGGTTTTTAACTGTAAAGCTGTGTGACGTAGTTTTTCTTTAGGTTTAGAAAATTGATAGAAAAAAAAACAAACCATCAGGGGCTCAGAAGTGTAACTGAACCAAAGTCTGAAAGGCTTTAAAACCAAGTTAACGTGTAAATCCTTTAATAGACAGACTGTCTATACGTTACTGCTAATTATAAGTTATAAAAACAGCTGGAGCTTGTTTGGAGCAGCTGTTAAAAGTAGTAGAAAAAAAACTTTAACATGAAAAGGTTTTTTTTTTTCAAATTTCCACAAAAACATTAAACTGGATTGTTTTAGTACTAATTTTTATTCATTTATTATCATTTTTTTTTAATGTGAAAAGCCTTCTTTAGACTTTTATGATAGTGAAGAAAAAAATGATGTGAGTCATTAAATTTCTGGTTATAATGATCAGTTTAAGATGGAAATAAGATTTAAAAATAATAGAGATATAGAAATATAATTATGAGAATTAAGCTGTAATATTCAAATAAAAAAAATGAAAATTATGAAAATCATAATATTGCAAGAAATAAAATTGGAATTTTATTTTATTTTTAAATTTTTTTTTTAGAATTTTACAATAAAAATAGAAAAATAAAATATTAAAAGAATAAAAAATAGAAATATAATTATGAGAATTAAACTGTAATATCAATATAAAGCAAATCATAATTTTGCAAGAAGAATTTTACAATAAAATGATGCTTAAAATAAGGGTCTTGGTGAAGTTGTATTTCAGTAAAAGATGAAGAAATAAGGAATTATTTAATTTATTTTTGGAACAGCTGCATCATATTATCACCAGGACACTGAAAAAGAAAGATCAGGGACCTGAGAATTACGCCTGAATGATGTTTGTTTTGTGTTACTACTTTAATCTTGGAAATTTACAACTTTATTCTTTAATATTTTATTTTTAATACACATTCTTTTATATATCATCAAGGTGGCTTGTATACCAAAGAATAAGTCACGTATTACAGGAAAAAATATTCTAAAAACATGCAAATCTGTGCTGCCGTGTTGAAAGCGTTCTACGACCTCAGCCGTCTAAGTGCTCCAACAGAAATTTCTGTCATGTCCTTTGCTGTTGGACAGTACCGTAGATGTCCCTGAAGGCTGCGTCCACATCGTCTGGTATGTCGCTCCATTCCTGCATGCTGCGTGGGTAGACGGAGTCCACTCTGTTCTCGCTGGGGCTGAACCTCCAGTAGCTGCCAGACTTGAAGAAGTAGGTGTTGTAGTTGGGGTCGTGGCCCCAGCGCAGGGCCGCCTGGATCCTGGACACGGACAAACCCAAGCTCCTGACAGACTCAGGTCCCCTGATCTGCCTCTCGGCATCAAACACCCAGTAGTTCTCACCTGCAGAGACGAGAGCGCCCACCCAGCTTTCAGTTTCATTCCCATTTCTTTGTCTTCACGTCTAAATCTGTCTCTTCATTCGTCATAACCTGAAGAATGTTCTTTCATCGCATTTGGATCAATAGTTTATATGTATGATGTCATTCAAATGAATGTCCAATCAGAGCCCATTCACAGCTGCGGTGTTGTCTCACGTGCAAAAGATTGTAACTTCTTTTTTTATGTATTATGTAAATTTAACCTCAGAGGAACAACAGCTTATCACTTTTTTTTTTTTATAAAGCCCCTTTTAACAGAAATTTAAAAAATAGAATAGAAAAGAATCATCTGGGAAATGTCAAGTACCCCCTGACTGGTTTTACAGGATTTGTGAAGGAATGTTGCTGCGAATCATCAGCCCTGGATGAAACAATCACGACCTCTACAGGTCAAGGTCTACAGTACTCTGCTGCACTCAGTGGTCTCTTAACACAAAGCAAAGTGGGAAAGACATAAACAATTGTTTTAGAGAATCGACTGTTTCTCCAGATGAAGTTGGAAATCGTTATAAGTGGCCGTGAAGATACGGGCTGTGCTACATGTTGAAAACAGGCCCCAGGCCTAAAGGCCGTCGTACAAAAGTAACGAACCAGAAATATAACTATTGGATGTAAATACTGGAGGGCAGGTCACGTGGTATGTTGTAGTTTAAAGTACTGAGCCCAGACGTGTTGGACATGCTTATGGCAAGAGGTAGAAAAGATTTCATGGAAGCGGTCGCTATAGCAACAGAGTCTTTTGGAGAAGGCGCTCCGTTGTCCATCCAGTCTGGTGTAGTGGGGTGTTATGGGTAATCTACGGCTGTCCTCCTCTCCACCACGGCTCCCTACAGGCGTACTGATCATGACAGCCCGCTGTGTGATAGGGTTGTCAGGATAAATGTTCTTCAGTCTACGAAGAACATCGAAGCACAGCTGAAGTTTGAAAAACTGTGTCTGAACAACCCACGAGACCTCTGGGACAACTTCTCATGAGCAGATGAGACCAGCCAAACAAATGAAGTCGTTCTGCTGTGATGCTGAGCACCAGTTTTGACCCCAAACAACTGCCTTTAAAGCAAAAACCTCCCACCACCTGTCAATCACGGCAGTGAAGAGATGATGTTTTGAGGTGTTTTGCAGCTCAGGACCTGGATGCCTTCCAGGTATCAGGCCAACCACAAACTCTGTGTACAAGATTATTCTACAGGCAAATGTGCCGCCATCTGTCTGACAGCTAAAGTAGATCAGACACAGTGATGCCAAGCACACACAAACCTGCGTTAAACTGGCTGAAAGAGCGAAAAAGGACCTCACGAGAGCTGTGCTTTAGCAGATACCTGCATCTTAAAGAAGAGTGGAGACGGATAGTCAGAAAGATACTTCAAGATGGAGTACTAAGAGTATGTCAGCACACTTAACACTTTTACATCAATTGAAACATCCCTCCAAGGCTGTTTTACTTGTGTCATCTTCCCTGTACTCACACCAGTAAATCACTAACACCCCCCCCCCCCCACCCCCACCCCCAACTCACCTTGAAAGAACCAAATATTCCCCGACTTGTCTTCGAAGGCAGCGTCGATGTAGTCGGGAATCCCTTTCCAGTGTCGGGAGGCCAGCGCCGGGTAACCGCTCTCCAGATGCCCGTCCCTGATCCGCCAAACGTAGCCCGCCTTGAAGAAGAACAGTTCCCCCCGGATCATAGACACGGCATCGAAGTCCGTGTGGCAGGCGTCGGGCTGCGAACGAGACCCGGCACGGCACGCGTTCATTTCCACGTGCAAATGTCAAGTTTCAAACACAAAGGGGGCTTTTACTGAATTAACAATGTGTAAATAAACCATTTTACTATCTGTCATCATTTTCAGGGTAAGTAAAAAAACAGTTTTACACATGAAGCTGATCTGAGAAGGAGAAAACTCTTCTGGGAATAATTCAGGATCAGTTACACACTCACATGAATGGGGATCTCGTTGGTCTCCGTCGGAAGCTTCGGCGGAGGGGGTGGAGGTGGTGGTGGAGGTGGGGGCGGCGTTGTGGGCTGGACCTGACGGCGAGTCCCGTACAGGTACTGGATGCCCCGCTTGTCGTCCTCGCTCAGCCTCAACGGGTAGGAGAAGGAGTAGTACGGGGTCATGATGGCCCCGGGCTCACGTGAGTGCTGCAGGCCCAGGGCATGCCCGAACTCATGGGCGGCAACCTGGAGGAGGTCCGTACCTGCAGGGACAGGAGAAGTGAGGGGGGGGGGGCACACCTGGCTGAAGCTGAGACTGAAAACAGCTGTGAGAGTTTGTTTTGACCTGCAGACGGTCGGGATTTCACGACCTGAACCCAACTTGCAGCAAACGCACCAAATGAGTCATGAAGGAGCACCTCACCCTGCTGACTCATATCTGACACCTTTGACTCTGCGTGGAGTCGAGGCCTTCAGACCTGCATCCAAACTAAAACCAGTTAGAGGTCGAGTCAGATCTTTCTCCTGCAGCAGATGTGTACATAAAAGCCAACTGCGCCGTCTGCAGAATCGCCAAACTTTAGAGTTTAACCCCAGAAGGACGTGATCTAAACTGTTTTCTTGTGTCTGTGGCAGCCATCCCACTTCCAGGTTGAAGCTCATCCAGGAAGTACGTTTTGTTGCAGTTTCTCCACTGACCACTAGGTGCCAGCTCCAAAACAAAATTAAAAATATTTACAGCTTGGTACAAAAATTGTTAAATCTAGATAAATGGGATAAATTTATAAAAAGCAATAAAGCTGACCAATCAGATGCCCCAACGTCATTTGACAGCTAGCCATTTGCTCTGCTGTTGGTTTTTACCGCTTTGTCCCGCCTCTTTTTCACATGGCGCCATGCAGTTCGAGGAAAAAACGGGCTTCAAAGGCTCTCTGTACCAATCGTGATATTCGTCCAGTATTTATGCTGAGTTCCACTGGTACTATGAGGTCAGGATTTTCGATTTCCAAGTGGGAAATTTCAACTGGAACGCATCCTGAAGTCGAAAAGTTAGAAAGTTAGAGAATCATCACCACTCCTGAGTTGACATTTGCAGATGGCTGTAGAAGCTCCAGTTATATTCTGTTTATTAACACTTCTGACTAGTGTTTGTGTTTGTTTAAATCAGCCATATTCACAGTCATGTTCGACTTGTTTATATGGAAATGCTGCTGTTGTGTTACTTACATGTTTTCATGTGGTACGAGTTACAACGCAGGACATGCTAACAATAGCCGCATAGTTGCTTATATTTGGACAAAGCCAGCAAGAGGATAGCTTTTGTAGACATTGCCATCTTGTTTTCCAACTTTTTATTTCTGTTTAATGGCGGTTGGCAACTTTTTTCCAGCTTTATAACTGGGACGCCGATAACTTGACTGTAACGTCATTGCCAGCTCCAACTTCCGATTTCCGAGGTCAATGGAATGGAACGCACCATTACAATGATGCCAAGTCGGAAGTTTCAATTGGAATGCCCCACCCACTTGAAGTTGGAATTCCAACTTTTCCAGTAAAAGAAACCTCAACTACTTCAATTTCAGGATCAAATATGGCTGCTACCTGCATCAACATTTTACTTTTTTACGACCGTTCTGCCTTATTTTATTCACATTAAGTCGGATAAACATGCTGATCATTTCCTTGTTTCTGATTTGCTAAAAGCAATAAGAAAAATAGAGAAAGGGTAGCGCTCACCGAAGTAGTTTCCGAGAGTCCAAAACTCTTCCACATCGAAGTGAACGTCGCCCTGTCGGTGTGTTTTGGGGAAGAAGGCGTGAGCGAGAATCCCACCCCGTCCATCGAAGGGAAGAAAGTCTCCGTGAAAGTAGCTGCAGGTGCATAAAACAAACGCTTTGCTGAGCATAGAAGTCTGCCGAAGGAGTTAAAGCACAACAAAGGTTTTATAGACAACATGCAGAGACGTACAGCCGCTCGCTTCAGCTTCGGCAGAACAAAACAAACCAAGTAACAGAAAAGATACAGATCGTCCCTAAAATGTCTGTATCTGCAGTTTGTAGTCTGTCTGTATCCTTTCTTGCACCGTCATCTTTCCAGTTTTTGTTGTGAAGATGTTTATCAGAACCAGGTTTTTTCTGGCTCTGGTTCTGGTTCTGGTTCTGTGTTGACTGAGGTGCTCGGAAGACTCAAGGATGCCCAGGAAACAACAACCGCACTCGTTACAACTGTCCCGCTAATCTGTTGGGTGTTTTAAAATCATTCTGAATTACTGTGAAGTATCGTGTCAACATTGTTATGGACCTCTTCTGTTCACCGCAGGGATTCAGTCTGGTCTTGGAGAGCCCATGTTGGGAGTTTGTGTTTTGGCATGACAGCCACAGAACAGAAAAGAAATAATAAAACTTCATCTTGTCTTGACATGGCCTTAAAAATGAAGCAAACACAACCTCAGGTGAAAAAGGAATAACATGCAATAAGACGTCATTATTTATTGAGCAAAAAAAGGCTAAGACATCAGCTTTTTGAACCCCTTTTAGGAGCAACAACTTGAAGTAATCATTCTCTCGGCTGGTTCTGCAGGACTTGTGGCCCATTCTTGGCAACAGCGTTGCTTCAGTTGAGGTTTGGAGACGGTTATGTACAGCTCTTTTATCTGGTTTAAATGAAAAAAAATCAGTGCTTTCTGTTTGACACGGCTGTAAAAAAAAAAAAAAAAAGATGAACAGAGGTAAGAGCTAGCTGAGTCCTGGATTGAATTACCGAAAGAAAAGACAAGACAAAAAAGAAGAATACATGAATAAATAACTTGATGCCGATAGAATACAACGTGCGTTGAATTTTGGATATATGTTTTTGGATTAGGAAATCTGTTCAGAGGTTTTATATGTGACAGATAATTTAGCCTCCAGTGCAGTAAAAAAGACTTGAACTCTTTATCTTTGAGTCCTTTAAGCTGAGTCATAAGATGCTGCACAAAGACATTTATCGTAATAAATACAGTTCCTGTTTAAGGGGTGACTCCACGTAAAAATAAAGTTTTATATATATATCAGTGGTGTCATCCCAGGCCACACCATCACCGTAGTTACCATTAAAGGGACGGTTATTCTTTATTCTCTAAAGCTAGCTATATTGTTATATTTCCTGCTAGTTCATAAATTTAGTAAAATTATGACTTTTTCTGTAATAATTAAAAAAAATTAAGCAAATTTAGTGGTAAAATTTCAAATTTTGAAATATCAAGACTTTTTTAAATCCTACAATCACAAATGTTACAAAATTTTGACTTAAAATCACAAATGTTTTGTTGGGAATTTTTATTCTTGCAATATAATTAAAACACACATAAAATTGCAAATTTTGGATAATTTTTTTCCCTAAAGTCACAGATTTTGACAAAAATGAGCAACTTTTTGTTGTAAAATCCTTTGCAAACCTTTTCTGAATCGTGACTTTTTGACACAAACCAGCTTCTCTCCACCTTAGTTTTTCCAATTTTTAATGTCAGAACTGAATCAAACATGCAGTCACACTAAAGTTAGATAGATAGATAGATAGATAGATAGATAGATAGATAGATAGATAGATAGATAGATGTAGACGTGTCTGGAATCTCACCTCTTGAAGTCGATGCGGATGTCGGCTTTCCCGCTGTGGACTTCGGTGAAGGTGAGCGGTGTGACGTCGCTCCAGACTTTCAGCGCTTCTTGAAAGACCCGTCGCACCTTGTCCCTGCCGAGCTGCCGGGGAAACCCCATGATCCTGAGACCAGTGGCACAGGTGTCAAACACAGAAAGATCAACACGCAGGGATGCAGCTTTGAGTCCCTCTGATCTGATCTCTGCAGTCATCAGCTCCTACTGACGCCCTCAAACTCACTACAAAAAATACTGCATCATGAGGCCCTCCATGTTCCTTTGGATAAAACAGTTCGGAAAATGAGGGAATCATACGTGTATATATTTTGGGATTGTCACAGATTAACACAATATTGGCAAACAGGTACAGAAAGATGGTGTCTGTCAATGGATATACCTTCTGAGCTGTCCCATGACCTTGAGAAAAATAGCTGTCATACTTGTTGAAAGTTCTACTCCCCTTAACAAGCAAAGCAATTACATAATGTTTGCCAGAATCCACAAGCCCCGCCCCCAACAATAAAACACTGGAGGGACAGAATTCAAGATGGAGTTTATAACCGCATCCCACAGTAAAACCAGTGAGTGGGGATCAAAGTTGCTTTAGTTCTGAAGGTCTGCTATTACTTCAAGGGAAAAACGATGTATATACACACACATATATATATATGTGTGTGTGTGTGTATTGTTTTTGGATTATGTATACTTATTTTTGAAAGGAGGCTATATTGCATAATGTCATTTCATGAAAACGTCATCAGTTAGAGATGTCTACCACTAATAAACAATGATTAAAACAGTTTGAAGTTGTGGCTTGAATTGACTTGCAGCCTGCATGTCAATTCACGTCGTTAAACAGTTTAAAGGCAATTCCACCAAACTTTTGTTGAATGGTATGTAAGGTTTACAATTCAGTTGTACACTCTCTGGTAATCGTGTCTTTTAGCAAACGCTGAAGAAGGTGTAGTTGGAGCTGTTTAGATGTGTACGCTGACCGTCTGAAGTGAGCCACGCAGTAGTTTAAGGAATACTTTCACATCTTCAAACCTCTCACATGTGGGTTTTTGGAGGATCTGTCAGGACTCGCTGGTCTTGGATCCTGCGCAGCGCTTCTGGCAAATATATAAAACCTGGCAACATGACAGGTCGTATGGAAGAACAGCGGTTCCAGCATGCAGCTAACCTGCAACTACAAGCTGTGGGTTGTTTTTTTTCTGCATAGAGATGTTTGGGTACAAACAAAATTCAAAATGTTAATTACTGGAATTACTGGGTGGATTTCTTTATAACACAAAGTAATGTTTATTCTTGACCCTTGGCTGCCCCAATTTTATATTAAACTAATCCAGATTAAGATTTTTGCACTAAATGTTATTCTTTTAATTTAATTGATATATTTTTTTGTATTTTTTAATGACTTTATTTGCATTTTATTTCTTCAACTTTCCTATTATCCTCTATCTTATCTTATTATCACACTCGGATTTTGTTCCTGATGTGACGAAGCGAAAGGAATTAAAAACTCGACAGGCATTCAATTACAAAACCTGCGATGAGAAGATAATTAGATCTGAAGTGTGACATTTAATGAAAGAAGGTTCATCTAAATGCTGCCACACCTCGTACTGATTGCAGATGTATTTAGAGTCGTTCAGTGTTTTCATTCCATCTCAAATGTTCCACCAGATTATCTCCAGAAAGGGGATTTCCTCTTTCTTCAGTCGTCCAGCTCATCTCATTTAGACATTTGGATTAAAGATGAAACATCGACTTACAAAAGGAGAGATTCTCCAGAAAAATGAGACCCTCAGACAGGCTGATAATATACAGACAAAATTCACACTTGTTGCTAATGTTTTGGAGGATTTACGAGTAACTGAGTTAAAGTTTGCATAAAGAGACAAATGGAAAGACGTAATGATTGTTGGTCACAGCAGGCAACAGTTTTCAGAAAAAAAAAAAAAAAATTCCATCTGAGGAAAAAGAGATTTCCCTTCAAGTTCATGAAAGATAAAAACATAGTTATGTTAAAAAGTTATGTTAAATAACCCCTAAGGAATCAGTTTGGTTTATTCCCTGCAGTGGGACGTATTATCTTAATGCTTCATTACGACTCATTTTATGTGCTTTATTTTTCCATAAAATGCAATTTAAAGAGAAAAAAAAGATCCACCTGGCAGCTCCTTTCAGTTTAATTACCTGTATAGTAGTTTATATTTGGTACCAATGATGAAGCAGTTTAAAGCCTCAGATATTAGACTTTATTTTGTTGGAATTTACAGCTGATGAAAAGTTCCATCTCAGCGATATATAATGATGGTAACTCGAGTAAAACAGCTGAACAAGAGAGCTCTCCCTTAATCAGTTCTGGTACCTGCACGTAGGGACTTATACGTTTAAGACCGCAGTCTACAAAGTAAAGGACTCACAAAAGTAGAATATCCTCTTGTAACTGTCTCCATTCCCTCATGAAGTCCTCTCTCCTTCAAACAAATGACCTCACATGACTCCACTTCTTCATGCTACTTTTTTTTTTTAAAGACTATTGTTGGTCCATAATTGAACAGACGTATAGTTTGTCTTGGTGGGTTACCCACATCACTCAGGTGTCACCTACACTGGTCCGAACCAGCTTAATCTAATTAGTCTGTGGCCGGTGCTGCTATTAAAAACCCTGCGCCCACCCCCACCCCCCTTCTGGGTTTCTCTCTGCGTCTTAATATACTGTTACGTTAAAGAATGACTACAATAAAGGAGACCCCAGGAGACGCAGACAGAGAGGCAGCAGACGACTGCCAGACGCCCGACGGTGCCATGGCCTCAGATGAAAGAAAACCAGTGCCCCTTTTTAAGAATCATAAGTCCAAGACCTCATTTTCTGAAATACCCTATCTGGTTCTCCATCTTTCATTATTCTCCTCAAGTCTGTCATTCAGAAGTGTAGCGGCAGAAACTCTCTTTTTTGGCCTTTACCACCTCCTGTGTGACTCCTCAGATGCTCCACTTTGTCCTCTTTGACTGCGTCCATCTGTTATGTACTTTTTGTTGCTCTGAAATCAGCTGCACGCTTTCAGGTCACACAGCTGACGTACAGCTGAGGTTTCCACACTAGAAGTTCTCGCTTTACTGTTGTGATCTGTAATCAAAGAGTCCAACTGAGATTTCTGTTTAACTGAACCTCAGTGAGTTGGGGTGTCTGGACAGGTGGGCCAGTCCATCACAGGATCACATTCAAACAAATGAGACAAACTACCAAACTTCTACAGTAACTTTAGAATCACTGATCGAGCTAATGTGCATTTTGACTGCTGAAGGGAACTGGGGTACCCATTTAAAAACAAACAATCAAACTGGGAACCTTCTTGCAGCTGGCAGGTAATTTCACCAATACAATATCAGCTTCAGTTTTACTTCAAAGGAATATTTGGTTATTTTTAGGAAGTGTCATCCAGCTTTCCCAGTCTCCCATCACTGCTAATAGCAAAAAAACAAACAAAAAACAACAAAAAGAACAAACCCAAAGTACCTTTAGTCGTCTCTCGTCACAGCTGCATTACGGTATCTTAGAAATCCATACGTACCGCTGGTACATTTGAGTCTGTCTGTCTGTCTGTCAACTTTTTTTAAGGAAGTAAAAGTTTATGGGAAACTTTTGCAAGATCACAATTTTTTGAGAGTAAAATGTTGAATTAAAACTTCAATCTAAGGTCATAAAATTGTGTGCTTTGCATTTTTTGTATTAATTTTTGCTTTAAAATCACACTTTGGTGGTTTTTTGTCCAAAAAAAATCAGAAATTTTGAAAAACTTACTATTTTTTCTTTTTACATAAAATTATGACTACAGTACCTGTATGTGAGGTCCGTCTTGTCCCAGCGGTCTCCACTCAGCACGAAGCGTCTCTGGCGGTGTCGCCCCCAGTAGTACACCTTCGTCCCGGTGCCATCGTCCGGTACTCCACAGCGACGTTGGCTCCACATGTTCACCGTGTTGGTGGCTGAACTCTCCTCCTTCACCAGGTCCTGAGCATGGGCCTCTTTTCCTGTTTTCTTCAGGTCTGGGAACTTCTCAGAAATCTGAAACGACATGGGAGCTAATTTATTTATCTCCATGTGACAGTTAGCATTGACACCGTTTCACATTGTTCGTTAAAAAGAATCAGATCTTCATGCCGACTACACTGCAGACTTGCACTTGTTTGAATTCACTACACTACAAATTCAGACACCATCAGAAAAATTTCGATCTCGCCAGCACTGAACCCATGCAGCCCCGTATCATCATCCTCCTACTTCTGTGTTTCAGTCAGGACTATACATTCAAACGTGCTGAGCTCCATCATAGCTAAACAAATGATCGCATTTGACCAAAGGAAGTTTAACTGTGTAGTTTTGTGCCAAAAAAGCATGAACAAAGTTTTGTGTTTCCATGCAGTTTGACAGGAAGTAATGCAGTTGTCGAGTAATAACACCATCTTGACTCCAGAGTAGATAAGCAGGAATGATTGCTGGACTACAGAGGATTCAGCTTAACCTCTCTGAACAGGACATCGTAGGTCTGATGAAGCAGATGTAGGTCAAGCAAAGGAGCTGAGAGTGTATTAAGTCTGTGAATGATGTTGCTTGTCAGCCGGATTTTGCCAAGGTCATGTATTTGTTTGAGCCAACTGCTTATCTGGCCAAAGATAAGATGGGGCTGGTAGCTTAGCAGCTGATAGTGGGGAAATGAGAGGGCAGCTATTTGTGCATATAACCTAGAAACCCACGGGATGGACTGAAAAGCCACACGATGTTCTTATTTCCGTGGTCCAACCAGTCGCCTCTTAATTGGGAGGGTGTCTGAATGTAGAACTCGGAAGATAAAGGCATTAGCAAAAGAGTAACATTTATTTTTCCAAGCCACTCCATATTTTTTACTCACGTTTTAGAAGATTTGTTTATTTAGAAGAGGACGATGATAAAACGTTTTGTATTTCCAGTGAATATCATCCCTTTACTTTAAAAGTGAGCCACATTCATGTACACTTTATTTTAGTATGTTTCCTGTCCACATGTAGTTTCCAAAAATTCAGTGAAGTTAAAATCTTCATACTGCAACATTTATTTACCAGTAGAACTGGCAAAGTTGAGTGTTTCTGCTTTGTCTTTATTTATGTGAAGAAAGTTTGAATGTATGCCGTTCACTTGCTCTAAGTCCTGATGGAGTGAGTCCAATGAACCACAGTCATTTGCTGTAAAATGTACATGTGTTATCTGCAGTTCTGTGGCAAGTAAGATTGTTTCATATGTGGTTTGACACAGAGGAAGAATGTAGTTGAATGACAGCGGTCCGAGAATCGACCCCTGAGGGACTCCAGGCGACAGTGATAACCTGACAGATTTGATGTAGATTTGTGGTCTTGAGGTTGAAGTGAAAATCTGTTGTGTGCTTGGTTATTGGGCAGGTGTCCTTCTCACTCCAGCCTTTGCAGCTGACCAACAAGGGCCTAGGAGAGAAGAACTCAAAATTTAAGGGAGAGCTGGTTTGGGGAAAGAGATGCAACAATAAGCACATTTCCATTAGCAGGATCTGGGGTAGTTTCCAGGGTAGTCGACAAGTGTCTCCATTACTAAATTTCTGGAAATATCTCAAAGTCAGGTACCCAGAGCAGCCCAAAAAAACTGTTTGAGTGGGGTGGTGTTAACTACTTAGTTTTTCTTTGTCTGGGCTTCTTCTTCTTCTATTTATTGATATTGTTGGCAAACAGTGAAAGTGGTACACTACTGCCACCAGGTGGTATGGAGTGGTAGTTTTTTTTTATGTCAGTGGATCTCACTAGGTCCGTCTGTAAATGGAGACGTGACGGCTAAAAGGACCAAAGAGGTGGTTGGCCCTGTTACAATTCCAGACTCTTAGGTTTTACCCTGGACCCAGGCTAATGAAAACTAAGCTCCATATAGCTGTTGAGATATTTGAGTCAAATAAAAGTGGAACACCATAACTGGAGCTAAAAGGGAAAATAATAATTTTAAATGAACAAGAAAGCAGATAACCAGGTGTCAAGAGACGGGAGAAACAATAACAAGCCACAAAAACATGTAGACATGCATCTGAGTGCTGGCTTGACATGAATTAGCATCATGTTGTGTTCATTCAGAACTTCGAGGTTAACCACCAAACCAACCTAAAATCAGGTCAACAAGGCACATATTTCACCCTTGTTTAAGAGACAGTCGGTCCCAAAGTGTCCCATTATCTTTAATCCTTCCCTCCCTCCCTCCCCCCACCAGATCCAGAGGAAATGGCTCTGCTCATTTCCACACACGAAAATTACAGAGCAGAGCCATCCCCATCCACACCTCCCGATCTGACTCAGTGCATACCCTCCGAGGCCAAACCGCATCTGTAGCTCTGCAGAGCAGGGACCTGTTGTGTGTTCTTCTGCTATCACCAAAGTACATGCATTTCCTTTTCCGCTGTGTTCACAACAACTTGTGGGAAAAGACGCTATCAATTTATTATGTAGAAACCAAGCAAATTACCTCCATCATCACATCCTGGGAATCTTCCCAGAGCTTCTCTTTTACATAATCTTTAATTTCAAGACCACTGGGACTTTGGTCTTTGCCTCATTTTCATGTTTTGGTCATTTTATTGCTGCTCTGAAATACTGCAACAGGGATACTTCAGGAAAATTACGTTGCATTGAGCCACTTACTCAAATATAAATTACCATTACTTTCTTCAATAGTCAATTCCCAGATTTCACTTTTAACCAACTCTGCAAAGTAAAAGAAGCATGTTTAATGACTAGGCCATTAAATCGCAGTGCATAGCAGCAATTAGCTGCACCAAAATAATTAACAACAACTGCATCAAGTCAACTGGTTCATGGGTAGTGTTGGTTGTTTTCCAACTGGAGAGTCAGTCTCCGACCCCATCACATGCCTAAGTGTCCCTGAATCCCACATTTGCTCCACTGCCGTAATGATCTCATAGTGCCAGTCCCAGATTAATGGGGAGAGTTCAGGCAAGAATTACATCCAATATAAAAACCTATGCCAAATAATTAAGCAGAACACGATAAGAACACGATAATACACAGAGGTGACCCCTAAAAAGGGGCATCATTTTATCATTTGATAAAACACATGTTATTGATGTGCTTTCACCACTTTAAGGGTGCAAAATATTTTTTACACAGAAATAGACAGGAAGTAAGGTAAAGAAGCTGAAAACCTGAGCGTGCAAAAGTATTCACACCCACCAACTCAAGTCCAGGTAGAGCTCAGTTACATCTGGGCATGTTTCTTGGCTTTTACCCATTCCTCAAGACAAAACTGCCTCAACTCCTTCCAGCTGGTTGGGTTCAGCCGGAGCACAGTATCCTTTAATGTAGACCACAGATTCTCAATCAGATGCTTGGACCTTGACTTGATTATTCCAAGACATTTAAATGTTCTCCCTCAAACCGCAAGTGATGCTGTAGCTAACGGAGGTGATTTTTTCTCCAGAAAGTGCCTGTATTCAATACCATTCATCATTTCTTCTGTTCCTACCATGGGCCTGCTGATCATAAACATCCCCCACATCATGAAACTGCCACCACCATGATTCACAGCAGGAATAGCATTTTTGTGGTGATGTGTTTATGCCACATTTAAGTTTTTCGTGGCGTTTTTTTTTTTTGTCTCATCTGCTCAAAGAACCTTCATCTGCGTTTTTTGGGGGAGTTTCCAATGTCTTTTGAACTTCAAAGAACGTCTTTTGTTTTGTCCTTGAAGCAATGACCATCTTTCCACAAAGACCATCTTTGTGAAGAACACTACTTAAACTGTTTCTTTATGGACAGACACAGAAAATGATCATTTGCCCTCTTTGTTACCCCCCATATTAATGTGGTTTTTGCCTCTTTTGTTAGTTTGTCCTTTCTTAGATGGTTTTGTTGTTGAGCTTCATTAAGTCCACGTCCATATGAGGAATTCAAAGGTGCTCAGAAGGATAATAAGAATTTTAATATATGTTGAATTACACAACTCTGTTCCTGACCTGCTTGGAGAGCTCCTTTGTCTTCGTCTTCCTGCTTCATGTGGTACATCTTTTCAGTTACGTTACAGAAGGTAACTGGCAGCACCAGATCCCAGCGCTTCAAAGCAAAGGGGGCCAATGTACACTCACTGGCCTCTTTATTAGGTATACCTTTTCAATTTCTTCTGTCTTTCTGTCTTCCTCTCAAGACAAATCACTAATCAGCCAATCATGTGGCGGTAACTCACTGCATTTAGTCATATAGACGTGGTCAACATGACTTGCTGAAGTTGGAAGCCGCATCAGAAAGGGGAAGAAAGAGGATTTAAGTGACTTTGATGGTGGCATGGTTGTTGGTCTGAGTGTTTTAAGAAACTGCTGATCTACTGGGAGTTTCACACACAACAATCTCTAGGGTTTTACAGAGAATGGTCAGGAAAAGAGAAAACATGCAATAAACAGTAAAAGATTGGAAAATCATTGCCTGATGAGTCTCGAGGTCAGCTGCAACAGTCAGGCAGTAGGGTCAGATTTTGATGTAAACGTGGTTCAGGCTGCTGCTGGTGGTGAAAGGGATGTTTTCTTGGGACACTTTGGGCTCGTTTAAACACCACAGCCCACCTGACTGTTGTTACTAACCATGTCCATCCCTTTATGACCACAGTGTACCCATCTTCTGATGTCTAGCAGGATAATGCACCATGTCACCAGATCCCAATCCAAAAAAAGCACCTTTGAGATTACCATCATGGATGTGATCTTAACAAATCTGCAGCAGCTACGTGACATTATCATGTCACTGTGGCTCAAAACCTCTGAGGCTCAAAACACTAACGGTTTATTTTTCCAGCTTTTTGTTGAAGATTGTGCAGTTTAATGTCTCATTATACTCTGAAATAAAAGCATAGAACAAAAAAAAACGTATTAATTAACTCAAAGCAGCCAGATCTGGTAGCTGTAATAGCTGAACACACTTGTGAGATTTATTTTTACAGTGGAAATCAGATATTCCTCAGACTGTTCTTCCCAACTCAGAAATTCCCCATAATGTGTGGCACTTGGAGGTTAAAGCAACTTTGTTCCCTGACTGACACTGAAATGTACATGTTCTGAAGCTTTTCACCGGCTGTGTATGCAAAAGTCAAATAATTAAAGTGAAAACGTCATCTCGTCAAGTCGCTGTTGTCAGTGTTAGTGTTTTGAACGAACTTGATTTGCTCCACACTCTCCAGGACTCCACTGTGTCGCTGTTGTAGGTTATGGGGAACAAAACACAGCAGGATTTGTGGAATGTGCTCCAGACTGCAAAAAAAAGAGTGACTGATGGGTCGGGATCATATAAAACAGAAAAGAAACAAAAAAAACAAAACAAAGAAAAAACAGCATATAGCTCCCAGTGTTGGTCCCCCATCCTCAGTCCTCAGTCCAGCTCCACCTCCTGTCTTTCACTTTGTTTAGAGCAGATTTCAGCTGCTTATTGCACTGCACAAAGCACTTATTCATGTTAGGGGGGGATGTTTATGCTCGTGTCCTGCAGCTCCTCTCTACGTGGTTTGTTGGAATTGTTATGAAAGTACTTACAGCTTCCAAACAGAGTCCCCACCCCAGAAGGTTCAAATGCATTCCAAAAAACCTGCTTCTGATTAAGCTCGCATTCGCCATTATTCTGTGTAAGACCAGTTTGATATGAGGTTTCTCTCTGCTCGGCGTTTATCTGCCTTCCTGTAGTGAGACCTGATAACAAAAAGCTCAGATTAACCAAAAAAAAAGCCTTATCATGGCATAAGCAGCTCTGAAACCTATCACTAAGGGTTGTTGACATGAGGCTAAACAGTGGAAACATTACTGGCGTCCTTGAGAAATGGATATAATCCACATAAAAGCAGTTACATGTTTTAACCTCGACATATCTTCATCATCTTGTTTTCAGTCAGTTCCACAGAAGATACTTACATCAAAGTGAAACAGTTCCCCCTTATAAATGGACTATTGGGACTTTCTTGTCTGATAAGGGTGCTACAGCACATCGCTTTAATGCGAGGATTACCCTTAATTCACAGGATGTGCACATCCACCAACCTTTAGCTGATTGACAGTCGATGCTCCTAAAAAAAAGTTGAAGGAATGCATCAACAAAGTCGAGCGAGAAGGCAGCTGAGGGAGGAAATGCATTCATTACATTTGTTAGAGCTCCAGGTTAAACGAACTGGCACGGCGCCAGATGATGCCTGTCTGGTCTTTTCAGTCCTTGACAAAAAAGAAAAAAAAAGGTTGGAGGAGGAAATAATAAATTACTTCATCTTCATATTCACTGCAAATGTTGAACCTTCTGCGCGTTCTTCTCTGAAGTAAGTGCTCGTAGGATGCATTTTGATCAAAATAAATGGCATGATTAGCACCAGGAACTTTTATTTCTTCATATTGTAGCTTCATTTTTGTAAATCCACTTCAATCTAAAGCAGCAGAAAAATTAATGTGACACAACGGACATTTGGCAGTTTCCAGCTCAGAGGGTCTCCATCAAGGTCTGGTCACTTTTAAAAAGTTCAATATTTACTCTGGTTTGGCTTCTATCTCATTCAGTATCTGGTTTTTATCTCGTCATTACTTTCTTGAGCCTCTTAGTTTCCTCCTCTGTAATGTGTACTGCAGCTCTGTGAGTTAATTTTATTTATTTTTTATTGCTGTGTGACATAGAGCCATGAAATGATGTGCAGTGGTCACAAGAGACGACCAGGAAGGGAGTCCAAAGTTACTTTGGGTGGTTTGCCCACAGTACGGTTAGAAGACATAAAAATAATCCAGTAGTCCTTCAAATGGAGCTGGAATTCAGAGGAAAAAAAGTCCTTCAAACTAGCCTGATAGATTAGAGCCACATCTGGACAGATGTTGGGTCTGAAAATGAGCCACAGGACTTCTTCATCCAGGAGGCGGGACCAACTGTTGCTTCTCAAACGGACAAGTTGATGTATTCAAAGACAGATGTACACAATCATGTTCAGATTACTTCTTGAAAAGCTGACTTTATCGTTAGAGTGAGTTTACCGGATGTCTCTGACCTTTAGTAAATGAGATGGACCTCATCCACCACAATCCTTAAGAGACTGTCTTGGACATCCAAGTCTTTAACTGTTGATGACGACGCCGATTCAAACTACCGATGTTTGCCACCAGGACTACAACGTCACAGCTCTGTCTTCATCGCATCAGAAGAAGAAGAAAGTGCCAGAATTCCTCCACAACCAGGTTAGAAATAATATCAACACAAAATGAGAACTGCAGGTTACTGCTTTGTGTAGGAGGAACTACAAGCTGTTGAATCACGTTTGTATTTCACTTTGTATTAACCCCGTTTGTTGTTTTTTTTCTTTTTTGGATTAATTTTTGGTAAATAAGAGTAATCCGATTAAAAAAGTTAAATGTTGTAGTTGTGTGAGTTTGATTTTGCCAAATACAGAACATATGAAAAATACTTTTGGTGTTGCTCCTCAGTTTAGCGCATTGGTAAAACAAGACAAACTCGTACCCCGACATTGATTTTATTGTTTAACATCTCCAATGATGCTGGTGTTTTTAGTTTCTCTGGCTGTGACCGCATGAAAAAGTAAAGAATAACTTCTTCTTCTCTCTTGCTTCTTTTACACGTTTGCGTTTTTGACTCTGGCTCTGCATTCTGCCCCCAAGTGGAGACCTCTGGTATTACATGTACTGCTTAGATAGTAGGGAAACAAGAGTGTGTGTGGGTGTGATGAGTAATTATTGCTCATCTCAGGTAGCCGTTATGTGCCTGATGTCAACAGCAACCGTTCCCAGCCATCCAAACCCTCTCAGAAAGCAAGAAAAGAAGGGGAAGTGGAAAAGAGGTTCCAGTATAGAGGTACGTCATGTTTCCTAACATTAAAAAAATGCCGTTTGACTCTCATTTGTACGAGCTAGCAGCTACTTAACTTGAAGTCAAGCAAAGTGGCCGAACTACAATACTGTAGATAAAGAGTAAGTATATAATAATAGCACAGTCGTCTGTATTTTAGTAATGCATGATTGCAGCTAGATAATAATTTATGCTACCCAGTCGTCTGTCTGCTGCTGGTATACGTCTTACTGGTAATGTGCAATAAAAGCTCCACCGACTCCACATCTGATGCTTTGAGAAAACATCTGCAGAGGAACCCTCACTCACACCTTCATCACTGATAAGGTCAAATATAATAAGTTTATTTCTACCGTACCTATTTTATATGAAGTAGAATGACACAACAGACTTAATGCAGTGGTTTAACAGTATAGATGTACTTTAAGTATACAAACCCTCCTCCACAGTGGAAGGTTTGGATTAATTATTAGATGCATTCTTTTGTTCGGTTGTTGGTAGGGTGGAGGTTTACGGTGCCTGCATGAACGCATAGTTAAACTGCAAGGATATCCCAGGCCTGAGCGTTTCCTCTAGAAAGCACCATCTGAGTTTAGACGCTTCCTCTTCGCTGGCTCGTTATCCAGCTCGTTAGTGTAAGATGATCTAAACGCAGGTTAACATGTCATGTCAGGTGAGAACAGTCACCTACTTTACTCGAAAGCCTCCGTTGTCTCTGTTGAGGAAGGTGTTTTGAACTGAGTCAGCCGGTCACAGGCTGACCCCCCCCCCCCACCGCCACCCTTCAACCCAGACACTCCAGACCCCCGATCCCAGAGCTTTGGTGGGGGGCAGTGTCGGCTTTCACAGTCATAAAACTTTGGCTAATTCTAAGTGCTGGGTGCCGGGGAGGGGAGTGGGGGATGCCTCTGTCATTTCAAAGAGAGAGATGGGAGAGAAAAAGAGTGTGGATGAAGGACTAACACCCCACCCCCCACCCCCCAACGGCGTGTCAAATGGATTGCTTGACCTGTCTGACCCCACGACAGAAACTAAAGGAGGCTGATTCATAACAGGTTCAACATCAAAGTTCAAGCTCAAAGCCCAACAAGAGGATTATCTTTATCACAACTTTTTTTTTTCAACCCCCTGTTTTATTCTTTTATTGGGCTGGCTGTACTGAACCAAAACACCCATTTTTGGGTTTCAGTCCTAAACAGAACCAGAACCAGGATCTTTGTGATCTCAGGTCTATGTTTTGGGATGACATTTCATTGAGTTTATTGAAGGAAGGACCTTTTTTCTTTCTTTTCTTTTTTTTTTTGAACATTTTGTACTATTCTACCACAGACTGCAGCACTAGAGAGTGAGTGTTAACTTGCCTTCCTCAGCTGCGTCCTGTCTTGATGTTTTTGGATCGTTCCTACATTTTTCGACTGTCAATCAGTGAAAGTGCAGATACTCTAAATTAAAGGTAAAGCTTTGTACCGTTAGCAGACAAGAACTTCTGCATGCGCCCTTTTATAACTTTATAACTGACTCAATGACAACATCATACTTTGCTGTAAATGTTTGATATGTCACAGAAAACAACTGGTGTAATTGAGATTTGTCAAAATAAAAACAGGTTAAGACTCACGTTTGCTTTTTTTTTTTTTTCGTGTACTTGTACTTGTCAAAGTCAAAAAATTTATAGCTTAAGAGTGTTGTTTGAGTAGCTGTCTCCACGGTTACATCACCAGCTTAACATCGGCCCAATCGATAGGTGCTCCGGCGGGGATTTGACCTCCAGCTACAGGTTTATGGACTCTCCTGACTGCTCAGCAGTTTGATTTAAACCCTTTTACTGCATCATATATTTTCCTTTTTGATGCATTCAAAGAAAAGAAAAAAAGTGCCTCAAATTAAATTCACTTGACAGTTTATGTGAAACACATTTAATATGTAAGAGGTTAAAGTAGACGTACGACGTTGGAGTAAAATGAAAAATCTACTTCACCTAGAGGTTTTAATGGTGACGTTGGCATCATAAAGTCACGTGTAAGAAGAATGTACTCCGTCTTTCATCAAGACATAATAAAAAAAAAAAGCACCTGATCCTCACCAGATGTTGAAACTAATACATGACATATTTCAGTTTGTCAATATCAGGCATTTGTCATTGGTCAGCTCATAAAGTACATTTGATCAGCAGCACCCGCCTGCAACTTATTCACTTAAATCCCATGGTAGCATTAAGGGGGTACTTAGTATTTCACATGGTGCTTCTACACCCTGTGATCTTGTAAAGGCTTGATGATAGTTTTTTTTAATGTCCTGATGCATAAAACCTTGATGGAAAAAGGAAGTTCTGTCTTTTCTCCCCCACAGCTGTTTAAAACTCAATAAAGAAGCTGCACAAAAATGAATGTACTCGTTAACTTTAAGCACAGATCGTGTTACTTGTGCTTCCCTGTGACAGCATTAGGAATAAAGCTCAGATGTAAAAGAAACCGCATCCACGTGTCAGCAGATAATGCAGAACTTCTGCAACCTTTCTCACGCATGCAGTGAAAATCCCGTCAGGAGACAACAACAACAAGAACTGCAAAAAAATCTGCCCCCAGGACAATTACTCTGTCACTCTCTGCTGAGCAGGCAGGAACCCTGGAGCCTTTGAGGATACTTCTTCATGCTGTGAACACATGAGGGAGTCTGTGCTGGTGGCGGCAGCGGGGGGTGGGGGTGGGGTGTGTGTGGTGGGGTACCCATTACAAGTATAGACACATCTAGTTTCTGGTTACAGTGATGACAAGATGTGCGCGCAGCTCTGCAGGAGATCTGACAGCGGTATTCAGAGAGCACACAGAAACATGTTTTTACACGGCGCATCTGAGGAGCGTCTCCAGTCAACAATAAACCCTCTACCACCACCTCCACCACCACCACCACCACCATCCTCACGGGTCACAGATTCACTCTGTCAGGACAGAAAACCCTCAGGGCTCACTTTCAACCCAAATACATCTGCACTGGAGCAGAGACGGTCTCAGTTTCACTCCTACAGATTGCTGTTGAGGGTTTATGATGCTCAGTTAAAAAACAAAAAACAAACAAAAAAAAAAACCCAGAAAACAAACTGCTGTTGTTTAGAGTACAGCAGGTATTTCTGCAGTTACACTTGTTTCATTTTTTTCATGTAGCCTAAATGTACTAAAATTCAAGCAGCTAAACTGAAAAAAACAAAAACAAAGCAACTTTCATAACAGCAGCAGTGCTGCTACTACGAGTTAAATCATTTTAATGCTTCCATTGCCTTAAAGCGACTCTGCAGAAGAATTTAGCTGTTTTGTGCTCAGGCCCCCTACAGTTGTGTTGTGGTTCAAGCCATGTCGTAAATACAGCGGCACATGTGGATACGGTTACCGGCCGAAGCCCAGCTAACTAACGCCTACAGAGCCAACGAGACTCTAAAAGCAGCAGATGTGACATACCGATCATGCTGAATCTTTAAAATTAATTAATAAATAAACATGCATGCTCTGAATGTTTTTTTTTGTCTTGCAATGCTGTACTCAAAGTATGCAACAAACTGCACACAACGCATAAGAGCATCATAAAACAAAGAACATCTTTAGAAATATACTTGATTAAATTAGTTAGTAGGACTCAATCAAACAAGCAAAGACAAAGTTCTAGAGTGGACAGGTTTGTTAGCAAGACAACATTACACAGCAGGCCCTCGACCAGTAGTCGGGGACGTCCAGGGGACCTCAGAGGACAGAAACAGCAACAGGGCCGACCTGCTCCTCAGTCTCTTCACCTGTTCAACTACAAAACAGTAACGGACCAGGCAGGATCAACTGACTTAGCAAACCACCGCTCCATATGACCTGACGGTGGTAGCGGACTAACTTGAGTCTTTCTCAGCTGCCAAAAAAAAGAAAAAAGTAAAAAGAAGAAGAAATAAAAGAAGAAGAACAAACTACGACAAGATCAATACTGAGGGAAGTGAGATGGTTTCTGTGGTTTTGTTTGTTGTTTGCGTACACTGCGATGGTGGCGATGAATGACAAAAGACAAGTTTCAGTCTCATAGAAAATTTTCATTGTGAGGGACCAACTCTTCTTCTTCTTCTGTAGTCCACTGTATCCAGTGACAACATCCATTTCTTTATTGGTGATTTTTATTTTGATGGGCAGAAAGTCATATCCTGGATTACAAATGTAACATGTACGTGAGGTGGTGTTTGGTACTTTTCTTTCAAGCAAACCTCAACTGGTCTTTATAATGGAGATGGAAACCCACCTACTAAAAAGACATTGTTTGTTATCCCCGCAGGAAGGCGGCGAGTTCAGCCTTCGTTTCGTATCCCATTTCTTCTTGTAGCTCCCCCAATGATTAAAGGCCATTCAAAGATCTACCCTTGCCTCGCTTTCTTCTTCCTGGTTCTCTTTGGTTTCTTCGCCTCTTCTGCCATTATGAACGTAGAGACAATAGTAAGTGAGAAAGAGGTAATGATGTTAGTGTATGACGCCATAACGCAATACATGCTCACGCAAGAATGGTGGGAGCTGGCCCGCTAAGTTATGTAGCGCTATTCTGGGCCAGCCAGGGTTGCTGTTTCACTGGACAGAGGTCGCACTCACCCTAATAGACGTCAGTGAAACGTCCGGAGTATTTTGATATTATAATTTAGAGGTGAACAAGTTATTCAGAATAGCTTTAAACCATAATGTTGTGGGTTAGGCTTTTACAAATGGGTAAGAACCAGACCAAATAAGCTCTGGATGTGTTGATCCCGACAAAAAGTGTGCATGCATTCAAAGACCAGTTGGTGCTTTTGTGCTTTAGGACTCCAGTCTAGTTAAAAAGAAGATTAACTATAAACTAAATGCCACATCGAGCTCCTTCATTATGATAAACACAAGCTAGATTATTTGCAGACATCTTACGTCAGTCTAAGAGCAACCAAATGGTGTTAATGTGCCGGTGAAAATACTCACCAGCAAACACACTCTTTTCCTTTGTCTCTTTACCAAAACCTAACTCTAACCAAATGTAACAAATCATTAAAAAACAAAAAATAATTTTTTTTTTAACACAATAAAATGAATTTACTACATCAAACCTACCCTCAATTTTGAATTTTATTTACTTTAATTTAAAAAATTGTGTTGTATTTTTGGTGTACATAACTGCAGACCAATTTGTATCAAGCACTTTTCAGAGAATGCATCACATAGAGCCAAACATGTGTTTCCAATGAGGCCGATAGAAAAATCTATAACTGCAGCTGAGGTGGAAAGGAAAGCTTGACGGAAATTGGAGGCACCAAAAAGGAAATCAAAAATTCCTCCTGACATTTGCTGAATATCTCTAAAATGACCCAAAATTGCATTAAAAACAAAGAGAGATAGGTGATGCCGCCCCATCTTCTAACAAAAATGAGTTTGTAACAGGAAATCGAGCAGTGCCTGGAAGCTTTTTCATCAACTAGATATCTAACTGTGAGGGAGAAACTGTCTAAATTTGATATCAGTGAATCCGGATGCGAGGAAGTAACTCATAAGTGAGTGTTTACTTGCGAAGGACGATAAGGTTTCAATTTAAAGGGTGTGCACACATTTAAAAACAGAGACAAAGGAAGTCTTACAGTGGGAGAGGATTTATTGTGCTTGATATGAGAAAGGACTGGACAATTTTTCATCAGCAAATCCCTCGTTATCTTTCCCTTTACCCCGCTAATCCGATATATCATCCGAGAATCAGCAACACCTGGCAGTTAACTGTATGCTTGAATATCTTATCTTTACTGAGAAAAAAAGAAAGGAAACTCAACATGTTCTGTTTGTCTGGCAGCAGGATGAATAACAGATGATTTTATTGCTGACAGGGATTATGAATGTGAGCGCAGCCCAGGGGAGCAATAGTTACATGGCAAACATAGCAGTCTTTGTCTTTAATCAAACTTTTCGTGACACTGCTGGTATTTACGATTTTGTTTGATTGTTATCTGACTGTGAAAGCTGAAAAGAAATCTGGATAACTTGAAACAAAACGTTTCAAGTCGAGACATCGGTTATGTATTTAGCACAATGCTTCTTTTTCAGTCTTGTGGTTGCCTCCAAAATGATTTCCATTGCAGTTCTGTCATTTAATTTTATTGTTTATGATGTGTGGCATAGTGCCATGAAGTCATACACATTTGTCGGATGAAGGATGAGCGCGTTGGGAGTCCAAACTTACTTTGGGAGGTTTTCGTGAGTCGTGGGGATGGGAGACTGTGACTAGACATTTCCAGAATCTATTAAAACTGATATCTTAACTCCTTGTAGTCACTTTAAATCAGTCAATAAAACACAGACAGCTATTTTTATCTACTAGGTGGCAGCACCAGTCATGACCACTGCCTGTAAAATACTGGACCAACTGTCTGGTCACGTGACCCATAGATCTGTAAAAATGTGTAAAATCTGATTCTGATAAACATCTTCACAACAAAGACGTTAACTGGGTTAAAAAAGATGGAAAGATGATAGCACAAGAAAGGAAGAGCAGATTACAAACTGCAGATACAGTCTTTTTAGGGACGATCTGTATCAACTCTTTCTTTGTTACTTGGTATGTTTTCTTACATTGTTTTGTGTGTGTGTTTTTCCCATCGCAGCAGCATTTGTTGGTTGTGACTGTCACACGTCAAAACTGAAAGGACGAATATCATGATTTTTAGAGAGCCTTTGAAGACCATTTTTCCTCGAACTGCAGGGCATCATGTTGCAAAGAGGTGGGACTAAGCTGTCGAAGCCAACAGCAGAGTCAATGACTAGCTGTCAGTCAAGCATACCAAAAAGAGCTTTATTGATCAATATAAACTGTAAATAAAAAAAAAAAGGGTTCTGTACCAGCCTTTAAATGTGTTTGATTTTACTGCAGTTATTATTTTTAACATGGATGTCAGGGGGATGTGCTCTGTTTTGGAGCCAGCGCCTAGTGGTCGGTCGAGGAACTGCAACAAAATGTGGGATGGTTGCCACTTCGCAGTGATACGTCACATCTTGGGGCTTTTTACGGACACGACCACTTCCAGTTACGAGAGGAACAAGTCAAAACAAGTGATAGAGATTATCATTTTCTACCTTCAAACAACCATGCTGCAGAGTGTACATCACTTAGTTCCAAAGCGAAGAAGCCACATATCTATCCTCTCATGATGTGGCTAAAGCGACAGAAAGATCTCTCTGTGTGGAGAAGATGGAAGGAACTGATTCGGCTTGATGGGAAGGATGTGTCAGGGATGAATATCAGCGTGTTGGACCTCACCAGAAATTGCAGGCTATGTTCATGTCATTTTGGCAAAGAAGACATCAGCACAGTCTACTTCACCTGGACAAACTGGGGGAAGGGAAGGGAAAAAGGCACAAAGCCCCTAAAATGTGAGCGCTGCCACCTTACGGGTCATGATACTCAAGCAGGTGGCGTTAAATCCACATTGTACAAGGGTGGGTGAACAGAGGTAAATTAGAATTTAACTGACTTACGTATGTATAAAATGAGCTTGACCTCAGTCTGCAAGTTCATTTTGACCCAGTAAATAAATCTGCTGGAGTATTTAGTCGACACAAAAAGACACAAAAACATGGCGGTATGGTGCATCCTGATGAAACAGTTTAACAGCAGGTTCTCTGAGCACAACCCAGAAGTGCTGAGACGTCAACCTTGTAGCTGAATCACCAAACTTCAAGTCCAAGTCTATTCCAAATCATTAAAGTTACAGATAAAGAGTTTTAGCAACAGCAGGCTGCAGCTACAGCATGGTAGCAGCAAGCTAACAGCCCGTGAAAGAAGAAGCTCTGCACCTGCTATAAGCTGTGCTAAAAAAAAAAAAAGTAGCTCTTACTTACAACAGGGAATTCTTATCAGATGCTAACTGAAGCTGTTAACTCTCCTCCTCGTCTCCTCAATGATTTTTCTGCAGATTACACACTTAGTTGTGTGCTTTTTACCGCTACACCAGAAATCAGACAATTGCAGAACATGACCCATGCAGGATATGTATGTGGGAACATGCATCTGGCTTGAAATGAATACTGAACTCAATGCAGATATTATACCAAATCCTTATGGTATGTTACATAAATTATGAGTCCAACAACAGTACTCCAGTCTGAGTCAAGTCATAAGTCCTAAAAATTAATGCTTAAGTCCAAATCCAGTTGTAAAACTGTGTGTAGGTTCTTTACTAAAAGTTCACTTATGCACAAAAAGAATCCAGATTTATAAAACTGTGCAAACGCACACCTGCAAGCAGTTTCTCTTTATAACTATAAGTTTGTGCAGGTGGATTCGCTGTATGTTCTGCCCTCAACACACCCACGTTCTGCCATAAATGGTCAATGCAAAGTAGCTCACGAATGTTTCTGCATATAAATCAACTGCTGCCGACCATAATACGCATAATACGCTTGTTCCTCTGTGTGGATCCAGGCTGCCGTGACTCTAAATTAGTCAGAGCCATGTTTGAGTCACTAATAACTTGTACAATGATCATATGCACATTTGTACGGTTCATATTCACAAATTCATCTTCACTTGGAGCCCTTATAGCAACGTGACTAAAGTCAACTGCAGTGATTACATTTGTAAAACTGAACGTTGCTGTAACTTACGGCTGATCGGTTTGTTTGACACTGGACCCAGTTCAGCACATAGATCCAAGAGCAATATCTATTAATCTGTAATCATCAGGGTCCAGGAAATCTTGCGCACGGCAAATGTGCGTGTGCAAGGTACAAACTTGACGTAGCGTTGTGCACATTCTCAAGTTGTTTTTTTTTATAGATCCCAAACTTTGCATGGAAAGTGACTTATGCAGTTTCAGGCCCTGTTTTGTGAGTATACAACATTTATAAATGAGGCCCCTGGACTTGAGTTTTACAAGCTTGCGAGAACCTAAAGGCCTTACGGAAGTCTGATGCTGAAGAAGTAGACATGGACCTGGTATGTCAGGAAAGGTCACTGCTCCTGCCAAACCTTCTGAAGAGAACACTCAGGATGGTAAATGTCTTCCCAAGCAGGCCACATCTAGATATTATAGCTAATGTAATAATTTTTGTGCATGTTTCCAGACTCTGTAATGATCATTCTAAATAAATAAGTGCGCGATAAATATGTAGCATCATGCTGCATTAGCCTAAATGTGATAATTATTAACAAAATTAGTGTGCAGGAGATGTGATACATGACTACTTGTTTAAGCACATTACGCAAACAGAAACGAAAAGAGCCCTCTGAAGGTCGTTGTGGCATTTTTTTTCAAGGCCACTGCAACTGAGATTGAGCTAACCTTTGGCTGCAGGCTAAACCACAGGCACCAGCGACAGTTCAACTGGGTTTAAAAGGTCTCGTACATCACATGGGGGTTAACCTCTAAGCCTCAACTAAGCTAGTGACCGTGTAATTGGCTACTTGTGTTTCCTTCACCATGTTTTCACTACCTTGGGGGGAGGTGTTGACTCTCTGATTGGGTATACTGTGGGTATGAGTCAGCTTTTCTCATTCGGCACCACCATTATACAACATGCAAATGAAAAACTAAAAGCTACAATCATCTTTAGCTCTTCCAGCATTTTTTAATGTCATTTTCGTTTGTTTTTTGTGTCTTATTTCTTTGTTTTTGCCGACGTCATCTTCTTTTCTTTATTGGAGGTTGACCAAGAGGTGAAAGCGGTGTACTACCGCCACCATGTGGTTTGGAGTGGTAGTTCAAACATGCAAGCAGCCCCTATCACCGTGAGAGGAGCCGGGACAACTGAAAGGACTAAGGGGCGGTCGGTCCAGACTACTAGTTTTACCCTGGAACCCCCACTAGTGGAGACACCTAAAGTCAAGCACTGGTACTGTCCAGCCTCATGTACCTGGTCCTTACAGGGTACATGAGGCCTGAACTTAAGATCACCTGAACTGTAAATCTACTGTAATCTACTTTGCTCCACCCGTCAGATGAGGTTTAAGTGCTCTTCCCGCTTTAACAAAAGCACTGATTCACTCCACGACGAAGGTATGCATGTGCCTTTTAACAGCAGCACCCCCCCGCTGTGCTTCATTAGCCACTCACAGCTCAGCACAGCTGTGACCTAGATCTACTCGATGAGAACCCGCTCTGAAGTCACCTCTGCTCTCACATTCAAGACATCGGCATGACGGGACAAAACAGGCTGAGAAATCAAGGGAATCGGGTTCTGTTGACAGAAAGAAAAATCCAAACAGTCAGCTGTTTCACCCCCTCCACTCCAGAGAAAGCAAGCGTTCGGCGTATCCCACTGCCCTGAATGCCACACACTCTCAGGCCTGTCGAGGCCTGCACAATCACTCAGTCTTCTCTCAACAGCGGAGGGGAACAAAGTGTGAAAGCTGCCGACAAGACTTTTTGGGGAAAAACGTCCAACAGACATAACAAAATCATTACAGGTGCAACAACGTGTTACTGACAGTCACAGTCACACTGCAGTGGCCTGACTGCAGACCGCTGCACAGATCTGAGGAAAAACCTGTTGCAAAGATGTAAAAACTCCAAACAGTGAAAGCACAGCAGCAAAAACACATCCTTCTTCAGAGGTACTCAGTGTGCCAGGTTATGTTAGTGATTCCCAGCTGTATTTGTTTGCACTTGTACGTGTCTGCAAGCTGAGGCGAGTTCAAGCAAAGTGGGTTTTTACAGTTGTTTCCTTTGAATCGTGTTTGGAGTAAAATTATGGTCTCAGGCTTTTGTTAATAATTTGATCCAGTGATCTCTTAAAAGGGGTGCGATTTGGAAAAAAATGTGGATCAAACATTATACTCCTCGATCTGAAGAACTAGAGTGGTGTTGTAGACACCATGAATGAATATTTTCAGCTCTGCTGCAATGCAAACTGCTGCTCGTGACTTTTTCTTTTTCATTTAAGAGCAGATGGCACATGTTTTCAGACAGACTGAAAGTCTTAATCTTGTCCCTCTGCCCTGTTTTCACTCCAATGGTGTCACAATTATTCTGTTTTCTCAGAGGGAGACTTTTTAACTGCAAATTTAACATCATAAAGTGGTTTATGCTGAACTAAACCAGAACCTGTCCTAAACCTTGTGGTTTTGGCACCTGAAGTTGACCAAACAGCTGTGTGCAAAAGTAAGGACCTCCCTATTTTAGTTTTTGTGTATAGCAACTTTTAATTTTTCATCATGTCATTATCAATTTTAACAAAAGTTAAATCAGAAAGAACCAAATGTTGCTTCTGCAGGATTTAAGAGTCAGTTGAAGTCAGGGGCTCCTATCATCAGCTTTTGATGAACGTTTATCATGTGTGGACCTTTACAAAAAAGAACAAACAGGTGCCAGTCAGTTCAGTATCCTTAGAGGGTTTAACATGAGACGTTATAGTCTGGATGGAAAACAGCGGTAGTTCAAATTGCGGCTGTCATCGACAGTTAAGGACTTGGACTTCTGTGACAATCTCTTAGGGATTGTGGTGGATGAGGTCCATCTCATTTACAAATGGTAAGAAACATCTGGTAAACTTGCTCTAACGATAAAAGAAGCTGTTTGTGAAGTAATCTGAACGTGATTGCTGTCTGCAAAACAGCAACAATCGATGGATTCCATTTTCATTATATTGCCGTTTCTCCACAACACTCTCTCCGCGTTGACGTTGATGCGTCGCTCTGAATGCATCAGCTTGTTCGCTGCTCTGATTGGTTGTAGCGCTAACCAACTGCGTGCAGACGGGGTTTGAGAGGCAGCAGTTGGCCCCGCCTCCTGAATGAGAAGGTCCTATGGCTCATGTTTAGACCCTTCATCTGCCCAGATGTGGCTCTGATCCATCAGGTTAAGTCTTCCCAGGACTCGACTTCCAAGCAAATTTACCCCACGGTCAAACTTTATAATGCTCAGACACAAACAAGAACAAAAAAAAATACTGTGCCATGTTTGGAAAAAAAAAAGGAAATGCATCTTTTTGGCAGAAACGCCTCGTGCACAGTGTCAAGCATGGCAGTGGTCTCCCATGTCTCATGGGCATGGGGGTACTTGGTATTGCCCATACAATTTTTGACTTTTTTTAGTTAGATAAATAATGAAACAGTATAAAATGTTATAATCATATAAAGTAATATCAGGATGCAATCCTGGAACTGATTATATTTGAATGAATGAATATAAATGTCGTGATCAATATGGGACAGTGACAGAAAGTGCGCTTGTGTCGCTGACGCCGTCATGACGGAGGACCCTTTTTCTTTTATGATGTTGTTGACAAAATGCCTCAGAGACCTGTTATTACCTCTTCCTGTCCTGCAGACAGCAGAACTCAGCAACCTTGTTTTTATTTATTTATTTTTAATGTTTTCTTCTTCACGCTTTCCTCCCCAGAGAACTGAGCTGACAACTCTCTGCTGCTGTCATCCCACGTGCTCGTGGGGTGCAAGACGTCAAGTTCAGCTACAAAAGTCACGAGGGCTTCTGTTGCTGCTGAGCAGACGAAAAAATAAACTTTGATAACAGTAATTTTTGCTACGCAAGACCGACTCTAAGAGCTGCTAATTACAGTGACAGGTCAAATACTGAGCGTGTCTAAAATAGCCATTTTCTTAATTACACCATTAGTGTCACTGGTCCTGATGATGAGAGAGCGTGCACGTGGGTGGTGCTCGTGGATGCAGAGATGTGGAGACAAATCTGGACTAGTGAGAAAAAAAAAAAACTCTTAAAGGGGCCCTTTAAAAAAAACATGCAGTAACCGGTTTATATTTGCAGGCTGCTGTGACATCACAGACCCAGATCAGAGTAGAATTATCCAGCTTTCACATCTTTACATCCTCCTTATTTCACATGATGATGAATTTTTCTTTAACTCTGATGTTGGTCCCTTGGAAGAGGGCAGTGGAATCAAATGAAATGAAAACATGACAGATAAACCTCATGAAAAGTAGCTCCCTTACCAGGAGCTGCTAATAATCAGCAATTAATGAACTGATCATAAGAATGTTTGCAGACATCCATAAAAACAGACTTTTTTTTTTTTCCTGTGGCTTGGTGGCTCTGGAGCATTCAGGTGTTAACACAATGCCTAGAGGGAAAGACATAAGCAATGACCTAAGAGAAGTAATTATTGTTACGACATGGTTAATAAGAGAGGTTTTTTATGGTATGTATTGTTTAATTTTTTTTTTTGACCAAACTATGGCAAATAAATTTCATTAATACCTCAGAAAAAAAATTGATGTTGTCAATACTAAGCATCCTTTTACTGCTTTCACAGGTTTTAAAAGTGTATGTTAGAGCCAAGTGCTGTTCCACTGCTGATTTAAAAAATGATCATCAGCAGGTGTGCAGACTTTGATAAAAGTAATGGTTGCTGATCTGGAGCAGTCATGGTACCATATAACACAGTGCCACAAAGGAAAGACATAAGCAACGGTCTTTAGGGAGCATTGCTTGCTGCATTTCAATCTGTTGGGGGTAAAAATGGAAAACACACAAGACATTTGCTAATTTTCTCAGGAGAGAACATCCAAGCAAATTTACCCAAGTTCAGACAGAGCTGCTAATAGGAATTTTAAAGAAAGAAGAAAGCTACATCTACATCTCAGAAACTTTTGAAAAGATTTCATAATATGTCTCCTTCAAATTTCTCGAGCATAAATGCGTGTGCAGGTGTGTTTAGGGGTGAGGGAAGTCATTTGCTATTGGAGAAAAAAAAGAAGAAAGTCCACATTACAGACTGCATGGAAACTTAAAATAATAAATAGTAAATACAGCCAGTTGCAATTTTAAAGTCAATGCAACCCGGCTTCTTCCTGTGCAAGTGGCATCCATGGTCCACTCTGCATGAAGTTAAATGTCCTGACAACAAACAAACAAACAAATAAAAAACAAAACTAAACAAAACAAAAAAAAAGTAGACCCTCGGACTCACCGGTGCAGTTTTGTACCTGCTGGATCCGCGCAGAGAAAGACAAAGCATGCTCGGCAAACATAGCAGCGCAAAGATGCAGCAGTACAACACCAGAGAAGTCCGCATCCTCAGCGCCATCGGGAGCCGCGGTGGTGCGGGTGCGCGAGCAGGCGGGTTGTGGAGCAGCTGCGTGCGGGGTTGCAGGATGGCTGCAGGATCTGGAGACTTCTTGTTAAATAGACAGATTTCTTTGTTCCCTTCAGGTTTTTTTCTCCCTCCTCACACACTTTTTTTTCTTCTTACAGCCCCGGGCTGATAATACCACCCGCTACCATGTGACTGTTAACCCTTTCACTGCAGTGCCCGTCAACTCAAAACAGATGCTGAAGGCTCTGAGTTCTCACTCACCTGTTGTTTTCTTGCTCTTAAAGCAGCAAAGAACATACTAAGTACCCACAAGTCATTTCAGAATCCAGAGAATTCTCGTCCGAATTTTAATTTATGTATTTGTTTTATAAAATGGCTCAGTTTGTTGGAAGTTTTCCGGCATTCATTTATATCTTATATGGGTTCGGGTCTGGACTTTCCCTGGGTCCTTCTAGATCAGGGATGTCAATTAGACTATTTCTTCCTGGGCCACATCATCACCATGGTTACCATTAAAGGGTTGGTTATTCTTTATTTTCTCTATTTTGGCAGTCATAAACTTAAATAGGCTAAATTAATAAATTTGTCATAAAATCTCAAATTTAGCTAAATTAACAACTTTTATCATATATTTTAGACTTTTGTACTGAAATCACCTTTTTCTGAAATAATTGCAACTTCTTTTTTTTTTTTTTTTTTTTTAAAAAGAGGATTTTCTTTCATTAAAACCTAAAATGTTGTATAATGGCAAATTTCGCAATATGATTTTTTTCATAAAAAATTGAATTTTATGTCATAAAATGACATAAAATGACACAAAAATCGTGACCTTTATCATAAACTTAGAACTTTGTTCTAAAATCACAATTCTAAAATATATTTATTTCTCTTTGCAAAAAGGCGAATTTTGTTACAAAATTAAAAATCTGGAAAAAATCAACTTTTTTTCAACAACTGAAACTTTTTAAATAAAAAAACCCTTGAATTTACAAAAATCATGAGATTTGACAGAAATTAAAAGCTTTTTGTTGTAAAATAAATCCTGACTTTTAGACATAAACCAGCTGTTCTCCACTTCAGCTATTCTACGTTTTGATGTCAGCACCAAATCAAGCAGTCAGCTGCATTGAAATTTCCTCTGAAATATTCCAGTAAGAAATATTGTCTTTACATGGTCAGGCGTGGGCCTTAAGTGTGCTATGGATTCACATCCTGGGAAGCGGCTTTGTGATCTGAAATAACAAGAATTCATAGTTGCAGCATGTTGTGTGCAGGTTTGAGTTTGGATTCATGCTTTTTTATTATAGTGCAGCCCTTCTTCTTCAAAAGTGGATGGTGAAGACCAGCAGCAACGTACCGAGACCTCTGAGTTCAGCTTTTAACGTCTCTGAATGTTTTCTTCTGTCAAGTCTGCTATCCACATTATCCTTCTTTTATAATTTGTGACGCACTGTCCACGTGTGCAGAAAAAACAACAGCAACAACAACAAAAAAACCTCTTCTATAATTACAACTAGCTTTCCTGTGTAATGGTTGTCAGGTTTCTGAAGCCCATTTTAACATGAAAAAACAGCTCTAATAAAATGTGATTGCCTGACAAGGAAATGCAGGCTCTGCAGCAAGCCTGTTATCTTAAAAGTGTAATGAAAGAGAAAAGGGAAAGCCCCTGCAAGAAAGTGACACCACTGATTTCTGGACAGAAGACTGTAATTAACGTTGCTGCATGCAGAGGTATTACATACAATTACAGAGGAGTTAAATGTAGCGCCGATGTTGGATTGGTGAGACGAGTTGGGCCTTTTTTACTCTATGCAGCAATTAATTGTCAAACAGTTGACTGATAGAAATAAAACATTCCCACACCTGATATGTTGTGCACCTTAGAAAAGCTGCTGGGTGTCTTATGGAGCAGACTAAAAAATTACAAACAAGCGGCAACCATCCCACTTCCGTGTTCAAGCTCATCTAGGAAGTGTGTTGTTGCAGTTCCTCGACTAGGCTAGCTCCGAAACGGAACCCTCGCCCCCGTTAAAAGTGCCTATTTTGCAGCAGAATTACATGAAGTTCACGTTTGATGTTATCATCAAAAGTACAATAAAAAGGCCAACTATCTCAGAAACTTGAGCAAAAACCATGTAGACCGAGTTGGGTGAAGTGATGTCACAGCAGCATAGTGGTGCATATATTTAACATCTGAGTGGTCTTCACATTTTCCATCTGAAAAGCATCAAGCAAAATTACATTAAGGTCTTGTATGTTAGGTCCTACCATGATGATGCTGGATTCTACCATGGTGATGCTGGATTTTATCTCTAAAATCCTTGAGAAAATTGTCCTAAATCAGTTAAATGATCATCTTTGTGAAAACGATATTAATGATGAGTTTCAATCAGGGTTTAGGCCTCATCATAGTACAGAAACTGCATTGGTCAAAGTCACCAATGACCTTCTCATGGCTTCTGACAGTGGATCTGTCTC
>JBAMYA010101884.1:0-20317 GCA_037176975.1 Arrhamphus sclerolepis | reverse complement strand
CTTGCCACTGATGGTGTTGCCATGTGCTCGGGGGTCAAGCTCTGGGTTTCTCAAGCGCCTAGAGATGACTTGTTGTAGATAGGCGCTATATAAATAAATTGAATTGAATTGAATTCTTGTGCAATTTTCAATCTGGTAGTCCAAAAGTCGAAAAGAACTTAATCAGAGCTTTCACGATAACCTTATCTTTCAAGGTGCGTAATGGGATGGCCTCTGGAAAACGAGTCACAGAACACATGACCGTTAATATATACTGATGACCTGATTTTGTTTTTTGCAGAAGACCCACGCAATCTAACAAAACTTGTTTGAACGGTTCTCCCAGAATAGGAATTGGTTTTAGAGGAGCTGGTGGAATGGGTTTGTTTGGTTTCACGACCAGCTGACATACATGACATGAGTGGCAGTAGCGAACAACATCAGATTTTAAACCCAGCCAAAGAAAATTATGCAACACACAGTCATGTGTCCCGCTAAACTGCTGTCGTGTGTTATAAATTGTTTGGCACAAATTAAAAAGGTGGAAGAAAAGTTCTTATGTCAGAAGCGCTTTTCATTCCTAACATACATATCTGTACAAGCGTAAATATTCAGATGAGTGGGCATTTAAAAGATGTGCAGAAAATGTGGCCACAATTCTTTATTAACCATAAATGTTTAAATGTTATAAAACACGATATTCCATGAAAGCAACGACTTTTCAACCCAAAAAGAAATTGCTGATTTTGTCAAAAATTTTGTCTTATCAATGTTCATCTTTTATACAAATATTCATCATTTTAAGACGGAGTTGCAATTATATAAAAAAAAAAGAGGTAATTTTAAATCAAAGTTAAAAAGTCACAGTCTTGTGAAATTCGTGATTTTACAATGAAAATTCAAAATCTTCTTAAATCTGAAATTTTATCTGTCATAAAGGGTTTATGAACTGCTCTTAGTCTGATCCGTCACCTAGGACCTGTTTGCCTTGGGAGACCCTACCAGGGGCATTAAGCCCCCGACAACATAGCTCCTACGATCATTCAGATACTCAAACCCCTCCACCACGATAAGGTGGCGGTTCAAGGATGAGACTACTGGTAACAATTCTGCATGAAGTTTTCAAACCTTGGAGGGAAAGAAGTCGTGGGATCTGAACGATACATATATATACAATGCAGAAAACGTCATCATTGTTACTGAAGGGCTGTATCCTGCACATGTGAAACAGAGCCAGACACAAGCTCACTGTGTGAGGTTTATTGCTGATTGAAGAGTCCATTACTGCCACCTACTGGCATGGAGTGTGAAACATGATGACTGCTGTTTTGTACAATTTGCTCCTAATTCAGGTGGGAGAGAGAGAGGAAGAAAGAAACTCTTTTTTCATCCCCATCCACTTAGTTTATTGAAGGTACTTAGAAGTGACCTTGTCCCACATGTGCTAGTCCTTGAGTTATGTTGTAGATTGTCTGAGTTTGTTGGTTTTTTTTTTTTTGTGCCGAGGTGTTTTTTTGTAACCGCAAACTGTGCCCCCTATAGGACATAGTCTGGAGATGCCTTTTTTTCCCTCTTCTTCCCCTCGTGTTTTTATTTCCTTATTTCCTGAAAAAGGCCGCGCCACCAATGGCTGTTGCCTCAGTGATCTGCTCCTGTCTACCCTGTATTAGGTGTTATTTGTGATCTTGGACGGGTTATACTGAAAATCATTTTGTTGCACTGGGACGCTGGTTCAATGACAATAAACTTCCATAAAAGTATATTGATTGTATTCTGATTTAGAGTATTGCATCATATATAGGTTATGCACTGTGGATTTAAGTATTGCTTAGTCATTAAGTATTAAATTTATTCCAAAATATATTTACTTAAATATCACAAGGGAATTTTATTTTGTGTAACTGTTTTCTAGACACAGTTTTAAGGGTGATGAAATTCAGTTTTGTTCTTACAACTTTTCTTAACTTAGTTGATTATTTTTGCTTGTGTGTGTGTGTGTGTCACTGTCCTACCGTAACGTTGTGTATATTCTTGTGATTGGAAGCATGGATCGCTGTAACCCGCCCACCCACTTCCCTTTCACGCTCCCCATTCAAAACAAGGCTTAGTAACACTGACTTTTTGAGTTCTTTTGCAAAATGTCAATTAAACATAATTTTTCTTTAGCATGTGTAAGACTGTGAACAGCCTGCTGTTCATCCTTGTATCTTCTATCTCTGTTCTTTCTTCATTTCGAACCACTTTCCATTGCTTTTCTCATGTTTCGGGTCAGTTTTTGCTGAATATTTCTGTCCTGCTCACAACCATGTGAATTTTGTTTAATGTTTATTGTATTTCTACAAGGATGTCCAGTCTGTGGTCTGAATTATTGTTCTGTAAACTGACCAATGACATGTCGAGCCTAAACAGTTTATTGATTTTGACAGTCTTGTAAACTCAGTAACACTATTGCACTGCTTGTAATATTGCAAACATCCCCCAGTGTTCACAGATAAAACTTCACATTTAATATGATATTCTGAAATTAAAAATTGAACCAAATGAGTTTATCCATTTGTGGATACTTGCACATACCTGTAGTTACTGTCTGTATATACCTGGTATGAACTGAAGAACGTTATCGCTTTGTTCTTTTTTTTCTCCTCATATTAAAATATATTATTATATTGAAAACTCTACTGTAGTGTCAGAAAGTATTCAGGGTTTTAGTTCTCACAATGACAATGCTGAGATAAAAGTTTAATGGAAATACTTTTAAGGTTTTCCGTCATTCCCCTCTCAGCAGGGTTTTAAAGTGCCGGGTGATCCAGACTGAGAGCCAGAAAACTGTCCCAGAAACTCAGTGTGAGCTGTATACTTCTCATTTTTAAGTGCTGTTTCACCGGTTTAAATCCCCAAAGCTGCTGTGGGACTCGTTCTAAATCCTGTATATTTGCTGGTGGTTTATGTACTGCTCTCTCATAATCCAAGACTATTCTAATTAATCCAGTATTTGTAGTCATCAAAGCAGCTCTGTCTGCGCCGCATTCACCAGCTTTATTAAAATCCATAACATATTACACTTAGCTATTATTTCTGAACGTGCACAGCCTGTGTAATTTACCCCAGTTGAACCATACTGCTTAGAACTTGAAAATAGCGGTAATCCTTCATTGTACATTATCATTATACCTCATTATTCACTTCCATCTGTTAAAATTATTTAAAATTCCGTTATCTAAAATGTATTTGATATTTTAGTCTTGTTATCTGAGTCTTGTTTAGTTTATGCTGCAGCCTTGGTTTGATTTTTATTTATTTGGCTCCTACTTCTGTTTTTGGTTTTAAAGTCTTGTTCTTTGTGTAGTGACTTCTGCTTTGACTTCCCTTGGTCCCATCTTGCCTGAGAGTCCACATCTATGTCTTTTCAACCCCTGTGAATATATATCTTTCTACATTTCCCTGCCAGTCCACCTGTTTTACTACTCTGTCCTCTTCTTTCTGTCCTGGATTACATACTTGTGCAACTTCTTTGGTTAATAACTAAAGGACATAGTTTGATTACTTCTGCCTCCATCAGTCCTGCATTTCAGTCCTCCAAAGTTTCCTTATTACACTTTCATAAATATGGGATTACTACCAACAGAAATGAAAAGTGATTCCTTGACCAGTTCCATTTTGGAATTGAATTTAAAATATTACTGCTTACACATAAATCTTTGAATGATAAAGCTCAAATCTATCTGATAGACCTCATAGTTCCTTACTGTCCTAGTAGAACACTCCGCTCCCTGAATGCAGGTTTACTTGCTGTTCCAAGAGTCTAGAAAGGGTGGAAGAGCCTTCAGCTATCAGGCTCTTCTATTATGGAATAAACTCCCAACCTTGGTCCAGGAAGCAGACTCCCTGTCTACATTTAAGGCTAGAGTTAAGACCTTCTTTTTTCATAAAGCCTTTAACTCTGTAGTCTCTTAGACCACCTCCTAGTTATGCTGCTATAGTACTAGGCTCCTGGGGGAGTTTCTTAGACCACCTCATAGTTATACTGCTATAGCCTTAGGCTCCTGGGGAACTCTCTTAGACCATCTCCTAGTTATGCTTCTATAGTCCTAGGCTGCTGGGGGGAGTCCTGTTGTCTTCTGTCTGTCTGATTTCAGTCTCAGATTGCCCTGAATCATTTTATACAATCAACGTTTTCTATCTTCTGTATTCTCTCTCTCTCTTCTCCCTTGTCAGCTGATGTCACTGTGGGATGCCCACTGGTGTGGCTGACCTGCAGTCTGACCTTCTGACCACCACAAATATATAGATTTATACCAGATATTTGGATATTTTGGATAGTTTTTTTTTAAGATAATTTTGTACCACGTTATATATTTTTGTCCCTCCCCTCTCTCACCTGCAGCTCCCCGCACACTCTCCAAACCGCGTGCTCGCCTACCTGCACAGCTGCTGGTCGCTCCTCGTTTTCATCCTCATCTTAAAAAAGTTGAACCTCTTCTTCTTTTCCGCTTCGTCCACGCGCTGCGCGTCCCCAGTCTGCGCGTGCCCCGACGGACGCTCATGGCTCCGTAGGAACAAAGTCTTGAGAGTTTTTTTGCTCCAGTTCTTCTTCGACATCTCGGCTGGGCAGGAAGCAACTAACAGACCTTTCAGAGGCGCGTGGAGCTCAGGTTTGGCGGGACACGCCCCCATCACCTGAAAGGTCCTTCTGGTAGGCGGGATTATACAGTCTACTGGGGCAGGCCAGCTTCCAGCTGCTGGAGGCCGGGCAGAATTCAGTCTGTGCTCCCCAATAATGAACTCATCAATAATTAAAGTAATAACTAATTAGAGAAAATCAGAATAACCACAGATTTCTCTTCAAATATTCATGATGAGCTTCAATCAGGGTTTAGATCTCATCATAGTCCAGAAACTGCATTGGTCAAAGTCACCAATGACCTTCTCATGTCTTCTGACAGTGGATCTGTCTCTGTTCTGGTCCTCTTGGATCTCAGTGCAGCATTTGACACCATCAACCACAAGATTCTTCTGAACAGATCAGAGCAGGTTGTTGGAATTAGAGCAGTGGTTCTCAAGCTTTTTTGGGCCAGCGCCCCCCTATCCATTATCCAGATCCCTCACTGCCCCCATTAAATAAGACGTAGGCTACTTGCACTGATTTTTATTATTATTTTCATCATTATTATCATTATTGTTGTTGTTGTTGTTATCATTATTACTGTATCTGTATTTATCATCAAAAAATCTTTTTTTTAAAACCACATCAGTGAATGACAGATTTATTACTCTCCCAGGGAACACGAAAGTCACCACATTAAATTTAAATTAGATAGGCCTAACACAGCCTATCAGAACAGTGAAACATTTCAGTTCAAACTTTAACTATCACAAACAGCAACTAATCAGAAACAGCCAGCAATCTAACATTCACGTTAATAAAAACAGCCAATCAGAAATGGCAAACAAGCTTAATAATTGTTGCAACAGGAAAACAATTTTGCACTTAAAAAGGGGTAAAGCAGAATGACTCAGCTAACTTTCAATGGAATTTAATTCAAACTATGTAAAACTAGTGGGAGCCCTGCGCCTGCTGTTTCTCTGCCAGTTTCTTTATAGCAGGCTGCAGAGAGGTTAGTTTCAGTGGACCAGAAGCCACCAAGTCCAAGCGATTGCGGTACTTGGACTGCATATGGAGGACCTGGCTGAATCCTTGCTCGACAACATAAGTGGTTGGGAAAGCAAGAAGAAGCAGCCTGGTCTTCTCCCAGAGAGATGGATAACGCTCTCATATTCAGCCCACATGCTGCCCAGTCAGAGGTGCAAAATAGCCTGGGCCTCAACGTCATACTGGATATCTACAAGATTCTCCCAGATTGCGAGCTCGCAGTCGGCCACGTTCACCTGGAAGGGCTGAACCATCCAGACTGGAACGTGGAGGTCCAGGAGGTCCCTGAAGCAGATTTCCAGGTCGGTCTTTACCATCTTCAGGTGTTCCATGTAAATGAGGAGACGGTCATCGGTAAGCTCCTCAGACACCTGTTATGATTAGGCTTTTATTATTACATCATCATCATTATTAACAACAAAGCAATAGTATTTAGAAATGATCATTTTAATCACCTTTGTCAACTGCAGGAAATGGCCAAACTGCCTCCTGCCTGTACTCTGCCTGTGCAGATCCAGCCTGGAGGTGAGACTGTGAATGACGGCTTTGCACTGAACAAGAGTAACAACATTATCTTGAAGCTTTAATATCATTTCATTTCATTTTTTCAAAGAAATCTGTGAAGTACATGATGTCGCAGCAGCTGGATATCAGCAGGGGGCGCCATCAGTGGTGCATGCTAGGAGGTTTGTTATTGGAACGGACGTTTCCTGAAATAACCATTAAGCACATTAAAATGGTCTGGCCCTTTGTGTCTGTTTTTAGATATACTGAAAACAAAAAATCCTCTGCCATCTCCTCACTGCTGGAGGTCTTAAAACGGACATAGGCCATCAATAGAGCCTTGACTTCAGCACCTGTGTGGTCCCGCTCAAGGACAGTAGAGACAATCTCTTTGATGGCAGGGAGCACCAACTTCTCCAGTTGTTCTCCAACTGTAAACAGCTGTCCACATTTGGCTATTAGCAGAGACATGTTGTAGGACGCCACTAACCGACTATGGCTTTGCCTGCTTTTCCTGGCAAAGAGACTGCGGGTGGTTCTCCCACCCCCCTTTTCTTTAAGGACCTGGAAGAAGGGGCTCTTTGTCAGCTTTGTCCAGGTGGATCTTTGTAAGATGCTCCTTAAGACGTGAGGGTTTCATCGCCTCATTTGAAAAAAACTTGTTCACATACTAAACAATGGAAAAGTTGCGTTTGTTGGAGAAGGTATGAAGCCATAATTAAGGTATTTAATTAAATACTGATGGCATTTGTTCTTATTCTGTGCCATTTTTGAATATGCTGCTTGCCTAGTGTTCCAAAAAGGCCACAAATGCAATTACTAACAATATGGCAGAATGAATATAGCAGAATTATTTTAATGGAGTTTGACATTTTTTGTGTCGTTTTAGATTAAATGGATCTCTTTCATGTTCCATGTTTTGTGCTTTCACATTGTATTTTATTCATAGATGTATTAATGATTATGACTGATGTTAAGACTTTAAAGTGGTGTCAGCTGATCAAGCCGGTGCTACACGGCTGATGGCGTTGCTGTGATCCACTTGCCACATTAAAAAAAAAAACTAGCCTTGTATTTTTATTTTATATAAAGGTATGGCGTAATGATCACAACATCTAGTTGATGTCTATAAGACCATTTTGAAACACTGACACTGAAGCCCCGGTTGCTCCCAGTTGTCTGACCACCAGCTCCACCGACACCCGATGTATGAATATGCGTGTGAATGTGTGTGTTGTGCTGTAGGAATGCAGTTGGAAAACGGTCTAAGTGTAACACATTTACATTTAGATTAAGAGTACAAGAGCCAGTGGTTAATCTGTAAAGAATATTCAGCTACACAATAGTCCGAAGAAAATTGGCAAAATATTGCTCTTTGGATCGTCGCTGTCAATCACAGAATACCCCCTGCAGCCAACAGTGGTGCGTGTATTGAGGTGGCGGTGATTGTGTGTGGGGCACGAGCAGCTGAGAACTGGTTTGTAATAAAGCAGCAGTATTAGAAGTCTGTCCTCGTGTCACTGGGAAACGCTACAATATATTAACATAACAGGAAAAAACAAGTCCATTAAGTCCGCGACAGTCCAGGAAGTACGGTAATCAAGCAACACTGGCCTGTGCAACAGGCACACTAATACCTCACCAGAACTTTGAACTGATCGTGCACAAGCACGACCAGGACTTTTAGGCCCAAACAAAGCAGCTTGTACTGAAAAGTGTTTTAATGTGTCTGGATGCTGGACGCTTTCAGGGGAAGTCCGACAATGGAATATCGTTCTTGTAATTGTGTAGGCCGAACCAATGTGATAACAATGTGCTCACAGTGTATCCCTCAGAGAAATTAACCCATTTAAGAGAAAGGAATTCTTCCACGGATAATACCACGAAAGAGAATGGCCATTTTCCAGAGTTTAAGCTTAAGTGGGAGAAATTTTACAGCTACATGATAGTCTGACATCCCGTTCTCTTTGAAGGCAGCACAGAGCTGCGCCACAGCTGACAGAAAAGAAAAACAATCAATATAGTTGTAGGCACTGCCATGGATGTTTTTAATGCTGCAGAACAGTTTTTTGCAAATCGTTCAAAGTTTAAACTGGTATTGTTATGTATCTTTGGTGTAAACTCTGCTTTCAAGCAAATGCCCCCCAAAAGAATGTCAGCGCCCCCTCTTTGAAAATATTTTTGCCAGTGCCCCCCATCACCCTCTCACTGCCCCCGTTGAGAAACACTAAATTAGAGGAACTGCATTAAGATGGTTTCAGTCATATTTATCTGACCGTTTCAAGTTTGTCTATGTAAATAATGATTATTCCAGTCGTACTAAGGTCAGCTGTGGAGTACCACAGGGTTCTGGTCTTGGACCCACGCTCTTCTCTCTATACATGCTTCCTTTGGGAGAAATCATTAGGAAGCACATCAATTTTCACTGCTATGCAGATGATACTCAGCTGTATTTATCCTTGCAACCACATGAAGCGAATTAATTAACCTTATTAGGTGCAGGAATTAAAGATGTTCAGACCTGGATGATGGAAATTTCCTGCTTCTTAATTTTATATCAAACTGAAGTTATTGTAATTGGTCCCAAGCACCTCTAGGAGGCGCTCTTGAGCTGTATAGTTAATTTGGATCACATGACCTTAGCCTCTGCCTCTACTGTCAGGAACCTTGTAGTTTAATTGGATATTTTAGTGTTGAAATTTTACTGGAGAGAATTCTAAGGATCCTGTAACTACAGTAGTAAACCATCTGCATATAAACTTATCTTGTTCTGCAAAGTGTTGTCTGATTTTACCAAGAATAAATAAATAAATAAAAATTATTTAACCACAAAAATGAAACATTTTATGACTCAAATTGTCCAAATTTTGTATATCATGACAATTTTGCTGTAGCAAATTTTATGACAAAACAAAAATGATTTTATACACAAACCAGCAGGAAAGTTCTTCCAGAGGGGGAGCTGTAGTTCACCTGTTGATTAAAATGTTTCCTGCTGCTCCATCTGATGAACTTTTATTAAAGTTGATATTTTACATCTTTACTTTTGAAAACGTTAAATTTATTTGAGCGATTAACTGCATTGAAACTAAATAAAAAAAATTAAATAATGTTTTTTGGAACAAAATTCCCAATGTTATAAATTATAGACAAGAAAAATGACAAGAATTAGAAAGATTTTATTGACATTTAATTAAATTCAGATTCAGATGATTAAAATGAGCTGTACGTCTCTGAAGAACTGCCTCTCGTCTCCTGAATCTTCCTCAGTCCCTCCAGCTCAGGCCCAGAGTCTCAGCGATGAAGGAGAAGACATGCGTCTCCTCCAGGATGGCCTTGCTCGTGGGCTTCCCTGCCCCGTGACCACTGCGGGTGTCGACCCGGACCAGCAGCGGCTGCACCTGCTGTGGGTTGGAGCCCACGGAGTTCTGCAGGGTGGCAACGAACTTCAGAGTGTGGAGGGGGACCACGCGGTCGTCATGGTCCGCCGTCAGCAACAGGACGGCTGGGTAAGGAGGACCAGAGTAGGGGGGCTCTGGGAGGTTGTGGAGCGGAGAGTACCTGGAGACAAAAGGACCACCTGAAACTAGGACTAAAGGATCTCAAACCAGGACTACAGGACCAGAGTACATGAAACCAGGACTAGAGGACCTGGAACCAGAGTTGGAGGACCTAGAATTAGGACTGGAAATCCTGGAACCGGGAGTGGTGGACTAGTGGACCTGAAACACTGGACAGTTTTGCCCTGGTTGATTCTAAGACACTTGGTTGAGTTTTCACCCAAGTAAACACAACTACCTGCCTTTAGATCCCGGTCAGATCCCAGTCCCACATCAGAGAAGGAAGAGACAGCTTTGATTAAGATCGTTAATGATCTCAGGTGCAATCTGGACTCTCAAAATATTTCAGTCCTGGTGCTACTCGATCCAAGCGCAGCCTTTGATACAGTGGATCACCTTATTCCTTTAAATAGACAAACACCTGGTAGGTGTCTCTGGGACTTCCAATCCTACTTCACAGATCAGAAATATATGGTAAATATGGATACATGCTCTGTCCATCTGTCCAACTGTTCATCGCCATGTCTCCTGATGACACACAACTGTCCATCGCCATGTCTCCTGATGACACACAACTGTCCATCGCCATGTCTCCTGATGACACAAGGCCAGTTGATGACCTCTTTAACTGGATCCAAGGTATCAAATCCTGGATGGCAGAAAATTTCTTCCTGCTCAACCAGGACAAAACTGAAGTTTTAGTTCTTGGTCCTGAGACTAAGAGAGAGAAACATCTGTCAAAATTACAATCATTGTCACTAAACCCATTAACCCAAGTCAGAAATCTGCTCGTCATTTTTGACTCTGAGCTCAGGTTTATTCTTCACATAAAGCAGGTTGTAAAAACTGGATTTTATCATCTTAAGAACATAGCCAGAGTTGCCCGTTTCTCTCTCTGGTCAACACGGAGATGCTAATGCAGGCTTTTATTTCTAGTCGTATAGATTATTGCAACGCCCTGCTTTCGAGTCTTCCCAGAAAAAGTATATCACACCTTCAGTTGCTCCAGAATTCTGCTGCACGTGTGCTGACAAAGACCAGGAAGCGGGCCCATATTATACCAGTTTTAAGATCGCTGCATTGGCTCCCCGTGTGTTTCAGGATTGATTTTAAGGTTCTTTCAGTTGTTTTTAAACATCTTAATGGTCTTGGGCTCTCTTATCTTACAGAACTGCTTTTGCCATACCAACCCTCGCGGACCCTGAGGTCCTCTGGTTCTGGCCTTTTATCAGTTCCAAAAGTTCATACAAAAACCCATGGTGAGGCGGCCTTCCAGTTCTATGCCCCACGGCGATGGAAGAGCCTGCCAGAGGACCTGAGGGCCTCACAGAATGTTGACGTTTTTAAAAAAAGGCTGAAGACCCACTTTTTTACTTTGGCTTTTAATTAATAGCATTTTATCTCCTATATAGTACTATTCTAGGTTTATTTAAACATTTTATTATTATTATTTTATATTTCATATTATATCATGTTCTTATTATTTTATGATAGATCTCATTTTAGTTCTTAACCTCCAGTGTCTCCTCAGTGGGAGCCTCTGCATCGGGGCGGCAGCTGGTTCTGGCTGTTGGGTAACATGAGGTGACTCCTGCTGATGGACGGTTGGCTGGGCTGGCTTTCCCTTCCCGATGCAGAAGGCTCCATAAGATGGTGTTTCCTCTTTGGTCCCTCAATACTCAGCCTTATTTTATTTATTTTATTTTTACCTGTTTATTTGGATGTGTTTATTGTGTGTATCTGAGACAGTGGGTGTTTTTTGTGTCTGTGTGGGCTGGGGATTGGGCCCTGTTTTTACCTTTGAATTGTATAATTTTTAGACATGTAAAGCATTTTGTGCTACATTCCTTTTTGTACGAATAGTGCTTTATAAATAAAGTTTGATTTGATTTGATTTGAACTGTGTGTGAGAGGAGAAGCTGCAGCTGTTGGAAAGTTGGTACAGCACTCTTATTTATGTTATTATTCAATATGTGGGATTCCTCCAAATAGAAGATTTTATCCAAAATGAATGCTCTGTTAATGCCCCTGCAGCAGTTCACACTTGTGCTGTAATGAAAAATGATGTTAAAGGTGACTGATCCCAAACTATAAAGGTTTCTTTAGCTGATTGTTATGGAGAAGCATGATGGTGGTCGGTCACATGTTCTGTTACTGCCATACTGTCTTCATGATGACAGTTTGAATCTTACATGTTTTAATTTCTATACTGTGGATAGACTCGTTTGAACCTAATTTAGTGCAAGAAACTCTTCAGGTGATTGGTCTTCCACTAAAAAGGAAACAAGCAAGAAATCTTAGGCTTATTGTAAACTTTGCACTCTTACCATTGAAAGATGCTTCTATGTGGCCACTTGCTGCAAACTAAGGACACCCCAGTCTGAAGAAAAAATAAGATAAGATGTACATTAATGCAATCATCAGCATGTATACATTTGTGTTTCTGACTGACTTTGCCCGTTACTGGCTACTTTTGCAGCTGAGGACTGATGAAAGTGACACTGTATATGAGTGAGGTTAGTGCATTCAGAGTCACAAAGCTGCGTAAAGACAGATTAAGAATTACCCATTTTCTTCCTTCAGTAGACTCAGGAACTTACTAACTCTGTAGTCTGGATCCATCTGAAGACAGACAGGACACGTAACTTTTTAGTACTAACAGATACACAAAATAGACAAATAAGACAATAGTTGCAATTCATGATGATCACATATGTTTGTACAAACAAACTGCAGACAAGATACAAAATTAATGGCAACCCTATGAGATAATTTAAGATTATATGTGGAACCGCCTGTAGCAGTGTAGGAAGACCTGAGAGCAGTATGAAAATGGAATGAGCGGAAAAAAGATGAAGGAACGATGAAGAGTGTGAAAGTGTGCGGGAGCGAGGCTGTTTGCAGCATGTCTTGGCAAACGTGGGTTCATACTTCTTCAGGCGCAGAGTGGTGGGGTGGGGTTGGGGAGGAGAGAGGGGGTGCATTTGTGCATACCACTACAATTACAAAACATCCAGCCTCAACAAACAGGCTGTTCACGTCATCAACACATCAGGCGCACAAGGAGAAATCCACAAAAGCCAGATCGACTCCAGCTCAGGTCAGTTTCTGCTGATGTTGCAGGTGCAACGTCAAATAATCTGAATGAGAATCAGAAGAATCAGAACCTTGAAGAAAGAATGTTTTGTCCTGGCTTATCAAAGTCATTTGCTTTATCAATAGTTTGTGCTACTTCCTTCTGGCTGCAGACATAATGTACAGAGATGTAGAACCAACAGACTTCACTTGTATCTGCTGCTGTAAGTCTCTTTAATAGATCAACATAAGTGTTGTTTATTTTGTTTTGTTTTTCCTTGTACTAATCTGTCCTGTATGTATGATGCATGTTGTTACAATCATATTGGGTTTTACTTGGTACTGCTGGCTGTAACACAAATCCATCCCTATTCCCTCCCGGGGGTTAATCTAATCTACCTGTTTGGTCAGGTAAATGAACCAATGACAGAAAGGTCTCAAAGCTCATTTGTACAGTTGCACTGTAATCTACAGAGAGAAAACTCCTCTTAGGAGCATCACAGTGAAGCTTTTTAAACTTTTCCAAGTCAAGCTCGAACAGATCTGCCAGTAAAACTTGAAAAACCTTTTGTCAGAGGAAGCTCACATTTAAGGAGGAATGTTGTAATTCATATCCATGTCACTGTGAGATCTGCAATAAAAATGAAAAAAAAAAGAAAAGAAAAACACTGACCTCAACTGGAGTTACATCAGTCATGCTACAACATGATCCTTCAGATTTGGTGACAAACTGCCAACACTTCACTGGAATTACCACCATTAGAGGATTTAGTCTTTCAGCTTCTCTCAGTTTCACATTTAAACATGTACAGCTGACCGACAGCAGACTGTCACTGCAGAGCCGACCAAAGAGGCAGGATAGGATAGATTAAACCTGATTATAAACACTAACTCTGCAAACTATCTAAACCCATCTAAAGGTCTAGGACTCCAGATGTAGGGACTCCAGATGTAGTGACACTATCTCTGGAGTCATGTGTTCCTACATTTGCACAGAACTGAGTGCTTCTTTCCCTGCAGTCCAGTTTTGTAGGAGGTTAGAAGAGAAGTCCTTGAAGCACTTGTTTCCTCAAGTGTTGGACAGACTTATACCCATCTGTCCCTCAATCCCTCCATCCAGGGAACAGGTCTGAGCTGCAGACCAGAGGTGAAAGTGCGCTACAGCTGCACAAATCAGCAATACTTTGATGTACTGAGTTTTTTTTCCCCTTGTATTAAGTTGGCTTCTTTTTTTTTTTAGTCACCACAGTTGAAGAAAATAACACATTGACTCTGTGATTTAAGGAAAGAATGAGGTTGAATTCTTGTCCAGTTTTAAAGTTTATGGTGTTACTCACATGTTTCAAGTCTTCATTAATGCAGATGATGTTTGTTTCTTGAATTATGAGGAAAGGAAATGATAAAGCAAAGAATGACTGGATGGCTTACTTTGTCATTGCAGAGCCTAAATCCACATCCTTGTACATTTTTGGGGGTTTCTCAAAAAGAACTTTTTTTCCTATTATGTAAGGTTTTAAAAGACTGATGGCAACCAAAATGTTAAACTCAGGGCTTCAAAAACAATGTAAGTAAGTTAGCTACAGTAAGTAAGTAAAACTTGTGTCTAAAATGTGGTTACGTCACAACAATCATGATTTAAATGGAAGTAACTACACCCTGACTGTTTCTGTTGGAACTAAGATGTTACCATGGATCCACCTTCTAGGCAGATCCATGCATCCAGGTGCTGCTGATCAAATCTACTTAATAAAAAACATTATTATGATCATTATTAGGTGTCAGCATTTCTATAAAAGCAGATGCTTTAACAGCCTGCAGGTCTGAAGATTTTCAAGCTTGTGTGTTAGCACAATGCAGAAAGGGGGAAGACACCAGCAATCCTAGAGAAGCTACTTTTCTGCCCTCCAACCTTGCAGTTGGAGAAGGATTGGAAAGGCAAACATATATCAAAGCAAACATCTCATACCAAGTGTCAAACACAGAGGTGGAGGGGTGATGATTTGGGCTTGTTTTGGAGCTACAGGACCTGAGTAGTCTGCAGGTGGGCCACGAACATTTCTGCAAACCAAAGTATTCTAACGCTGGAGTGAGACAATCTTTATATTTTTTCTATCCCACCTAAGGCTAAATAATATTTTTTTTTTTTCTTTTTTTAAAATTCTGGTATGATTGATATTTGATTTTCCAAATGTCTGCATGTTGTACCTCATCTTTAATGGGTTAATGAGGTAAATCATTGTGGTTAAAGCTTTTTTTTTAATGAAATATTTATTTGGCAGAATCCACTAATATATAAAACGTGAAGCTGCCACCAGTCCTAATCCCTAATCTTCCCAGAAACACAGCCAATGACTGAGTTAGTCTCCAGGTTTTCACAGAAAGTAGATCATCTCAGTGTTTTGACAGGATAAATACTCCTGTTTGCTTTGAAACTAAATAATCCTTGAAAGAGGGCAAATAGAAATAACTATACCATTTTCAACAATGACTCACAGACATACATACAGATAAATATAACTTCAAGTCAAACCACTGAATCCCTATAATGTAGAAAACATGAAGGAGCAGAGTATACCTACTGTAGATTTATACCCACATAAAACCTATGTGTTGTGAGAAAGCCAAGAATCTTCAATGACTGTCTACGCTTTCATTTTCCTTTCCAAGGCTGGATGGGTCTAATGTGCATGTCTGCTTTAATTGACCATGTTAGTCTGGAGGATGACTGATCCTCCTTCATTTTGCCCTCCAGTGAAGGTATAATCCATGAAGTGAGCAGGACTAGTCTGTCTTATGGGTAGCGTCCCTCTGATTCAGAACACGTGGATGTAACTTGGAAAGCTCTGCTGAACCAGGTTTCATAACAATGAGCTGTATTGGATCTCAGCAGCTTTAAACTGGGGTTGTACTGGATCGCCCCACTCAACAAATCATCAGCAAAGCCACACAGTTTTTCATTCCAGCGAGCGGATGACAGATTTTTGTGCCTGACATACTGATTCTGTTGACTGCTGTGAATGTTGGCCAGATGTTGAGGAAGACGTGGGACAAGTTGCTCTAGCTCAGACCACACTAGCAGCTACAAATTTGTGTTTTGAATTAAAAAAAGAAAAAGAAAGAAAAGAAAAAGACCAGGTATGTGAGGAATGGATTCTTGCTCTTCAAAATTTACCTGAAAATAATTCTCTCATGTCATGTGCTCTGATGTAACTCCAGACATTTGTCTGGTTCATTATCCACAGATCTATGAATATGCAGATTAGGTATTTATCTGTCACTCACCTTGATTGACTTAACCACCTTCAACTTGGCTCAAACACACTGCAATGCAGAATGTGGAAATGCTCAGCAGAGCCAATATCATTTATGTCGCCCATCAACAGAATGGCCAATGACCTTCTGGGCAGATTTAGTAGGAAACCTCCTGAGCTGGAATCTTCTTACTAAAGTTATATGAATACCAACAACTTTTGTTGTTTACAGATTTCACAACAGACTTGGGGCATGTTCTTTTAGCAAGATGCATGCTCACGTTTTCTGCTTACAAATGGAAATACAAGTACAGCCAAATGGTGTTACCATTAGATAAGCAGGTAGGTGGTCATAAACGACATTCCTAGATTACCAACTGTTTTCTCAAAATTCCACTAAAAACCACAAATAATGACCGTTTGGTGCAAGAAGCAGTAGTGATGGGGGGCATGGTGACGCAGCAGGTAGCGCAGTCACCTCACAGCTAGTGGGTACCGCCGTGGGTGCTGGGGGCATGTTTGCTTCCCCGGGTCATCAGCACCAACCCCTTTCTGTATGGAGTTTGCATGTTCTCCCCTTGTTCCCTTGGGTAGCTAATGTGAGCTACCCTTAGAAGGAGACTTGAGCTCAGTGTAGGACCCTGCTGGGGTTGGCAGAGGGACAGTAATGCCTGGACTGCAACTTAGGTAGTGAGCACTGGATGATAAAAATAGTTACAAGAATCGTGGGATAAAAAAAAGTTAAAAAAAATAAATAAAATAAAAAAGCAGCAGTGATGCCCAAAATCATCATACTTTTTCTTTGTTGAACTCAAAGACAATTTCTGCTTCCACTTAATGACCAACATGCGTATGGAGTTAAAAATAGCGAAGACTTACCTCGGCAGCCATTCCAATTAGCATGAATAACTTTTTGATGTCAAATCAAAGTTTTTAATGAATGTTCAGAAAACAATTGTTATTCCAGTACTGTAGTTTATTACTACCTGTACCTGTCTGGAGGAGGATTTTGAAAGGTGATTTTACTGGGAACAAATGGAGCTCCTCTAGAACAGGGGTGATGAGGTGAAGGGTGTTCTGGTAATAATCCGGGCTGCTGTATTTTGGACAAATTGAAGTTTATGGAGGGATTTGTGGGGGACACCAAAGACAAATGAGTTACAGTTATCGAGACAGGAGGTGAGCAGCAGTGTGAGGGGTGAGACAGGGGTGGAGGCAATTAATGTTGCATAGATGGAAATAAGCTAAACTAAGTGATCAGTTTAAACAGTGTACTTTGTTGAAAAGGTTTAAAAATGAATTGTAGTGTTAAATTGTCAATGACTATCATGTAAAGAATAAGTAATCATGTAGAGATGTGTGTCTATGTGTATGTCAAATGTCACATGCCAAACATCAAAAGTAATTTGTTTTTTGGGTTATTTATTTATTTATGTTGTTTTTTACACATAAGAGTAACTTTTTCTTTAATGCATGCTCTTATAGCATAGAATATGCTTTTTGGTTATGTGTTTTGATAATGTTTTATTACAGATTTTCCTTCTTTTTTTTTAAATTCACCAAAACAAACAGTTACATATGTATTTTATCTATATGCTGATCCTCAAGCTTTGGCCCTTGACCGCTTTAGCCATGATGGGTCGTTCTTTCTCCTGGAAAGAGCCCAGCAGCTGTGGGAACGGAGAAAATTAACAGCCAGGAGGTTGATGAAGTATTTCATATATTCATTATACAATTATAGAATAAAACATATAAAGTTAAGACTAAAAACAAATGGAACCATTTTGATGAAATGTATATATTTTGAGTAAAACAACAAAACAAAAAGTAAAAAATAAATAAATAAAGACATAAAAAAAAAAAAAAAAAAGCATGTTTCCAACATTGAGTTTTAAACTTTCAATTTATTGCAAACAGCTAAAGACCTACAAATGTGATGTTTTCTGTTACGAACTTCATAGAAATAATCTGAGGGGATTTGGAGAGGAGAGGATTTAATTCTATTTAATTCTATTGCCACTCAAATGACAGGCATTTATTATTAGTAACATTCACTTCTGCATTTCTGTCACAGGTTCCAAAAACACTTAGGACTGAGGAAGTTTGTAATTGATTGATTGATAAAATATCTCTAGTTTGTTGATAACTGAGATGTTTGAAAACTCGAACAAATATTAGCACGGATTTTCTCTTTCTAGCATGTGCATAATATAATTAAAAGAGTCTAGGAATGTAGTGCCATGTCAAGAAAGGTTGTTCATCCATAGGTGACAAAACCACATGGGCACACAAACTTTCTCTACTATTTCAACTACAACACAGAGTTGTGCTCACAAATTGAAATTAAAACTTATTAGGAAAAAGAAGCCTGGTTTCAACATTGTCTCTGAACTTAAAGGCATCTGAGATGGATCACATTCATGGATGGATCACAGTAGAAATGACTTCATCAGACTAATGATTATTCCAGATTCTGAAAGAAAAGGCTGCTGCATGATTTGGAACAAAGATGTAAATGATCATCTAGAACAGGGGTCCCTAAACTAAGGCCCGGGGGCCGGACACAGCCCGCTTCCACATTTGACCGGCCCCCTGAACAATACACTACCAGAGATACGCATATCCCCCCACCAGCACCACCCCCTTCCGCTGTTTTGCCGCGGTACAATCGGTGTCACAACGAAAACTGTACCTGCTCGGATAAAGCACGTACATTTCTGACAGGGTGCAGTTTCTGTCGTAGCCCCAGAAATGGTAACCCCTATTGTGAGCCACGTTACTACAACCTCACTTTGCCCCAGTCATAGAACATGAACGTGACCCCTCCAGAATGGAATAATGGCAAAAAAGTTGGGTAAGAGAAAAATTGATTCAGAATGCAGGGTATTTAACAGAAACAGAAACTTTCTTTCTGTGAGGAACCCAGAGAGGGTTATTTGGTTATTACTGATTTCATAATTACTGTTATTATATATTTTCTGACTTTTTTCTGTGAAGAACTTAGAGAGGATTATTTGATTTTCATTGATTTTATAAATAGTGTTATTATACATTTCCTGAGTTAATTTTTTCTGTGAAGAACCCAGAGAGGGTTGTTTGATCTCGAAAAGGGTTATTAATATTTAGTTATGTGTGGCTTCCTGGAAAAAATAAATGTTTACATTTAGGCACCCCTGTGATGGTCGCACTTTTTGTTACAAACTGACCCTGGCCCCCCATCAGGGGAGGGAAAAGTTATGTGGGCCTGACTGGAAAAGGTTTGGGGATCCCTGATCTAGAACCTAGACTGTTATCTTCTTAAAAAAAAAAGTCAAGCCAACTTTTTTTTTGGATTATTTTCAATTAAACAAATGAAAAAGTGGATTTAAAAACACTGCTGTGTGCATTTAGAGTTTAAGCGTTGGTGGGTCATTGTTCATTACCTCCAGGGCCTCTGCAAGCTGCTCTCCCCTTGAGATGTTGGGAATGTGAATGCTGGTGCTGAAAGCGTCTAACATCTCCATTTCTTGAAGGACGTCTTTACGACTTGTGGTGCCGATGATCAGCAGCTTACGACCCTGAAAGAAAGCAGGCGTCATTTAATTTATTTGCTGGTTCTTCTCTACGGAGCCTCAGAGAAAACAGACACCGGCAATCGATCTTCATTTTATTACGAAAAGAAAATGAAATGACAAAGCAGGAGAAAAGGATATAATGTAAAGTTAGTGTATATTATAATTGCATACGGACTGATGATTCCCTGTCAACAGTGTGCTACATAATCATCATTTGTTCACTGTGCAAGAAATACCTACAGAACAGACAGAAAGTTCTCAGACCCTCTAGTTTTTACAGTTTTTTTCTTTTCTTTTTTTTTTTTCTTTTTTTCCCACCGTAGGATAGAAAAATTATGAAATCTATTTATATATCCATCCATACATATACATATATATATATATACACATACATACATACATATATGCAGTGGTGTGCTGGGGAGGTAGCACTAAGAAGAGAGACACTGGACGGCTGGACAGACTGGTGAGGAAGGCAGGGGCTGTGGGGGGCATGGAGCTAGAGACACTCACATCAGTCGCTGAGAGGAGGACCCTGGACAGGCTGCTCTCTATCTTGGACAATGATCAACACCCCCTACACGCTACTTTCACCAACCAAAGGAGTCTGTTCAGCAGTAGACTCCTGTCTCTCTCCTGCAGGACGGATAGGCTGCGGAGGTCTTTTGTCCCCAGGGCCATACAACTCTTCAATGCCTCTCAGAAGGAGAGAAGTATGATGGACTGGACTGCATGAGTCTCCTT
>JBAMYA010101863.1:0-20320 GCA_037176975.1 Arrhamphus sclerolepis | reverse complement strand
ATCAGCAGGACATTGAAGATGAAACGTGTCTGGGTCTTTCAGCAGGACAATGATCCCAAACACACCACCCAGGTAACAAAGGAGTGGCTTCCTAAGAAGCATTTCAAGGTCCTGGAGTGGTCTAGCCAGTCTCCAGATCACAACCCCATAGAAAATCTTTGGAGGGAGTTGAAGGTCTGTGTTGCCCAGCGACAGCCCCAAAACATCACTGCTCTAGGGGAGATCTACATGGAGGAATGGGCCAAGATATCAGCAACAGTGGTGAAAATCTTGTTAAGACTTACAGAAAATGTTTGACCTCTGTCATTACCAACAAAGAGTATATAACAAAGTATTAAGATGAACTTTTGTTATTGACCAAATACTTATTTTCCACCATGATTTGCAAATAAATTCTCTAAAAATCAGACTGTGGTTTTCTGGATTTTTTTTTTTCTCATTTTGTCTCTCATAGTTGAAGTGCACCTATGATTAAAAATACAGGCCTCTCTCATCTTTTTAAGTGGGAGAACTGGTACAATTGATGGTTGACTAAATACTTTTTCTTCCCACTGTATCTGCTCATTTCTTACTCCCCACAAGTCTCTGATCCCCAAACACCTGTTGTCATTTCCTGTTATCAGTGTTGGTAATTTCTATTGCACTTGTAAAATACTCCAAACAGCTCTGCAACAACCTCTTTGTGTTCTTTTTAAATAGCTGTTAAAGGAGAAATGTTCTGCCTGTTTTTTAAAAGCTGAGATAACATCCCGAGGTTTTAATAAAAAGTCTGCCAGGTACTTTGTACACAAGCCCCATTTTCACGTCTACATCTCTGTTCGTAGCAGACAGTTTTAAGAGATAGAGTTAGAGCTCCACTTCCTTTTTATGTGAAGTATATCTTCTTTTATAAACTGGTGTTGCAGTTTTCTACTTTTACTACTTAACTGTGAAGTAAAGCAAATGAGGTATGTTGGAAACAGGGTAACATATGCAGAAAGGCCCCAGAAGAAAAGAAGAAAAAATGTTTGGCCATCTTGATCATCCACACATTTCAAGCTTGGCCCAGTTCAGAAAGTGTCTGTTATTTGAAGCAAAAATCTCCTTAAATTTTTTTTTTTATGTGGCCAGATTCATTCATGCCAACAGTGTCTCAGTCATCACGAAACTGGAAACTGAGCACAAATCCATCTGTTCCCTCTTTTAGCCAAGAAAGAATGAGGAAAGACTCCAATTAGTCATTTGCAAACAGAGACATTGTTGGAACCACAAGTAAATAAAGACGAGAACGAATGAACAGAAAAGAAGAAACACAATTTTACCAAATATGAAATTCAGTTTATCATTGATGAAGACAAATTTGGTGTGTCAGTTCTGGAATTATGCACAGCTAATAAACTGTTTAACAGGAAATAATACCAATAATAATAATAAAAATGGAAGTATTTTTCTGTTCAGAATAAAAGACTGCAGATTATAAATGAGGCGTGGACCCTCATACTACCCAAGAAAAACAGAGGGAACATGGTTGGTAAAAACCTGCTCTTTTCTTTAATTTTCTTTAGTGAGGTCTTCCAGCATCGGAACTGCAATTTGTGTACAAGCTCAATAACACAAGTAGCTTAATGTTGTTTTTTTTGTTTGTTTGTTTTTCATTCATTGATTTCAACCCCAAATCAATTAGATCATTGAATTTATGTGGAAAATTCAAACAAAAAAGATAAATAAATAAATGTTTCCTTTGTAGATACTGGCTTCTTGTTTTTCTTATTGAGTGATAGTATTTTTGTTTATGAAAATAATAGTTGAGAAGAAAGACATATTGAGATCCAGGGTGCCTCCTGCTACAGAGCTCAGTGTAAATGTGTACACCTGGAGGGGTGTGATTGGGAGGAGCAGCCTCCCCGATCTGAACCCGAGTGGTGCTTTGTTGTTGGACTCCTGTGCTAGCCACAGTTTGTCCATAACGAACACCATGTTCAAGCATAAAGGTGTCCTTCAGTGGACGTGGCACCAGGACACCTTAGGCCGGAAGTCAATGATTGACTTTGTGGTTGTGTCATCTGACCTCCGGCCACATGTCTTGGACACTCGAGTGAAGAGAGGGGCTGAGCTGCTGAGGTCTTCAACTCCCACCTCCGGGAGAGCTTTGACCAGATCCCGAGGGAAGCTGGAGATATCGAGTCTGAGTGGACCATGTTCTCCACTTCTGTTGTGGATGTGGCTGTTTGAAGCTGTGGCCGTAAGGTCTCTGGTGGTGGCAATCCCCGAAACGGGTGGTGAACACCGGAAGTAAGGGATGCTGTCAAGCTGAAGGAGTCCTATCGAGTCTGGTTGGTTCGGGGGACTCCTGAGGCAGCTGACAGGTACTGACAGGCCAATAGGACGGCAGCTCGAGCAGTCGCAGAAGCAAAAACTCAGGTCTGGAAAAAGTTTGGGGAGGCCATGGAGGAGGACTACCGGTTGGCCTCGAAGAAATTCTGGCAAACGTGGCCGTGGGGTCCCTGTACAACCGGAGCAGGAGTTTGGTTCGCATTGCCGGCAGTAAGTCAGACCTGTTCTCAGTACATGTTGGACTCTGACAGGGCTGCCCTTTATCACCAGTTCTGTTCATTATTTTTCTGGACAGAATTTCTATGCACAGCCGGGGTCTGGAGGGGGTTTGGTTCTTGGATAACTGGATTTCATCTCTGCTTTTTGCAGATGATGTGGTCTTGTTGGCTCCTTCGAGCGAGGACCTCCAGCATGCACTGGGGCGGTTTGCAGCCGAGTGTGAAGCAGTTGGGATGAGAATCAGCACCTCTAAGTTCGAAGCCATTGTTCTCGACTAGAAAAAGGTGGTTTGTCCCCTGTTTGGTGGAGAGTTCCTGCCTCAGGTGGAGGAGTTTAGGTATTTCGGGGTCTTGTTCTCAAGTGAGGGAAGGATGGAACGTGAGAATGACAGGCGGATCAGTGCAGCGGTCATAGTAATGCAGTCGTTGTATCGGTCTGTCGTGGTGAAGAAGGAACTGAGCCAAAGGCAAAGCTCTTGATTTACCTGTCAATCTATGTTCTTACCCTCACCTATGGTCATGAACACAACTCAGGCTGCTGTCCCCGCAACCCGGTACCCGGTGGATGGATGGATGGATGGATGGATGGATGGATGGATTATCAACATTTCTGGAAATTGTTTTCATTGAGATATTGTTTTTAAAATGTTACTTTTCAAAGGGGGTGTACTCATTTAAGCTGAGCTCTGTACACTTTATTACATTAATTTTGTTCCGTTCATTTTATTTACAAACCCAATTCTGAAAAATCTGTAAAATATATTAAAATAAAATAAAACCTGTTCACAATAGAACAAAGAATATGGATCAAGTGAGACAGTTTTAAAGTACATATTAAATATGAGCTCATTTTAAATCTGTTGGCATCTGTTAATTTGGAAAAGACAAATCAATAATGAAAGGTATACGCAGGCTTTTGAGCAACTTAAGCTCCCTTCCTGAAAATGTCTTTTTCAGGGAAAGCCTTGCGTCTTTCAGCAAGACGATGCTGAACCACAACACTGCATCCATTGCAAAAGCTTGGCTTGGAGGTTGAAGAGTCCAGGAGCTGGACTGCCCGCAGTCCAGATCTGTCATGGATTACAAACATCTGACACATCAGAATTGTACTCATTTTTAAATACTGTAATTGTTTTGTTTCAGTAATTTTAATACATTGTTTTATAACATTTTTTTTTTTTTTACCATCATTTCATTGTATTTACTGCTGATCCTAACTTTTTAATTTAGGGACGGGTGTTGCAAATTAGCTATATACACTGTGATGCAGGCATTAGATTTTTTTTTTATCTATGTCTCTTGTATCTGTCCCTATAAAATAAACAATAAATGAAAAAAAAAATCATGGAATAGAAAAAGGCAAATGAGACCCAGGACCGTTGAACATCATGAATCCTATATGAGGCATAAATTATGCAACATTCCTCTCCCAAAATTCCCAAACTTGATCTTCTCAGTTCCGAGGCTTGAAGGGATCTTTAAAGAAGTGATGCAGTTCACTGGTAAACACCAAATGCAGTTTCACCTCATTTGTTTACTAAGGAAAATTTCCTGTCTTTCAACGCTGTATGTGGGTGACATTGTGTTCTGTTTGCTGAGGACTGAACCACAAAGCTTACCACAAATAAATAAATAAATAAGCAAAACATTAATGAAGGAAATTTTGGAATTTAACTTCTTGTTTTTTAAACTGAAGTCAGTGCTCATTCATGGTTACATGTAAATGTTTGGGTTAACCTCACTCTCAGCCCTGAACCAACCAGCCCTGAAACATGGAACAACACTGAACGCGAGCTGTGCACAGAGACATCAATATTCTGTCTCACAATTATCTTATTGAATGCTAAGAGGAATTATATTTTAACTCTCTTACACCACCCTCTAGCCCTCAGGAGCACTGTTTCACCACAGAATAGTGGTATGCAGAAGCTATCCACCACCCCTCCTGATAAGGTCGCAGTAGTTAATCAATGAAGCTGATGTTCTTACTCCAAGGTAGTTCATGAATGAATATCAAGACTAAACAAACAGTAACAAAACATGCACATCGTTTGTATTTTTGCTTTCCAAAAATGTCAAATGGGAATGCACTTCCTCGGCAACCGGGTTGAAACGTGGGTTTTTCTGCCTCTAAAAGCCGGTAATCATTCCTTTCATGACAGTTTTATGAAAATTCATGAGACAGTGTTGGCATGTAGCTGTTTCTGTGTGTACGTACACAGTGAAAGCTCCATAAATCAGTCGATTAGAGGTCTTGACAGCTTCTCAAACTGCTGTGGGATGAAAGTCTTAGATTGTACAAATGAGCTTTTCAGTCACTAGAGCCTTCAGGTTTGTCCTGTGGAATGCCTGAGGGGCTCTAGTTAACTCCAAGAACATGTTTGCACTCTAAAAAACAACAACAACAACACATTTCATCGTTATTTTTACAAATTAACAACACATGGAGGCTAAAATGGACCAACACATCCCAGAATCTGCATCAAACTAGAAAAGTAGTTCATCTCACTAAAGGGAGTAAAGTTTGTTTAACAAAACAGAGCAGCAGCGTGAATTATGGCCATCATGCACTGTGCACGTGTGTGTGCACGCGTGCATGTGTGTGTGTGTGTAGGCGTATTTCCAGTGTTTCCTGCCTGCTAATTTCCAACAGTGTTTTCTCAGCTGCAGTTTCCATGAGAGGGCAGAGAAAATGTTTTCATGGATTTTCTGCTCTTACACCTCCTTATCCTCCTCCGCTTCTTCAGCTGACTGAAAACACACCTGGCGCTGGGATAAGGTGAAGTCTGTTTCTGGAGGCTGAGTGCCTCTATTCATGTTCCTGACTGCTGACACAGCAAACGGTCACACACACTGAATATTTTCATACCGACTGACCTCGGGGGAAAGCAGTTAAAGCTGATTTAAATTGTTTTTCAAAACCAGATCCCAGAAAGATGTGGAAACACATCATATTAACAAAAAATAACCAAAGCTTGTTCTTTAGCCACGCTTTTTTGCTGGTGTTTTCAGCCCTGGTTTGGTTCCAAGTACAAAGAGTTTTTCACCCTAGCTAACATCCAGCTTACAGCTTACATCCAGCATGCCTCTTGTGCCGACTCTGTACCTTAGGTCAGTATTGGTGTTGGCGTTGTCCTGGTCTAATCTCGTATCCACTGGTGCTTCATTGTTCCCGCTTTGGTCAGGTATCAGCAGGGTTTTGGTCTGCTATCCATTCAGTGTTAGGGTCTTGATTATATATCTGGTTTTTCCAGTTGTTCCTGGTGGTACCATGGTCTGTTTGGTCAGATCTGTCAGTTTTTAGTCACAACCTTTAGTGGTGCTTTTTGTGATTTAGTGCTGCATTTATCATTGATTTCTTGGTTGTTTACTCAAATACTTGAACTGCTTCGCTTAATTTTATTTTATATTTATCCCTGGTTCTGAGCTCACATGATAATGTTCTCAGTTAATTTTGGCCCCGTGTTTACATTGTTTTTTCATGTTTAATCCAGTAATCTAAGGATCTGGATTAGCAACAAAGAGTGGTATTTAACAAATCTTCTTATTAGATAAATACATCCTCAGATGAAAAATAACATAACTGTGTCACAAAAACTAAACTGGGCACAAAAAGTAAGGAAAAAAGATACATCCATTCATCCGTCTTGAGGGCCTGCTGGAGCCTATCCCTGCTGTCCCTCTGAACAGGTTAGGCGGTCCACCACAGGACCCTGTGCAAAAACAAATGCCTTTAAACCTCAATTAACCATCAAATAATCCGAGTATGTGGGTTGCACCCATGAAAAGGTTGCCAAATCTTTTCTGCCAGTGCCAAAAAGCTTTTCTTTTTTTTTTTTTCTGTTGACTCCTGTTTAGTGGACTGGATGATTGAAGTCTGAAGAAATAAGACATATTGGTAACTCAACAATTTGGATGTATTTATTTATCAAATAGAAGCCTCAGGAGCATGAAGAACATTACACAACCACAACAGCCTGTCGCCTCCTCCTCAAACTGGTCACCAATGTGGTCACACAGTACTGAGAGATGGCATCCCATTCTTCAACCAGCGTGTGCTGTAAGTCAGCATACGTGGGTTGAGTTCTTCACTCTGCCATGAACAGCACACCCAAGCTGATCCTACAAGTGTTCAGTGGAGTTCAGGTCAGGTCTGCTGGCCGTTCATTCCATCCTCTCCACTCCCAAATTCTGGAGGTAGTGTCTGATAAATCCCGCTGATGTCATCTTGGAGGATAGAGTTTGGTCAGTTTCCAAGAGTTCTCCACGTCTTCTCCATACTTTGACCCTACAATGGAAGTGCCGTAGTCAGAATCTGAACTTAATCTGGACTACTACTTCTTCACACATGACTGTACCCCCATTCACACCACCAACACCATCATCAGGTTTGCTGATGAAACCACCATTGTAGGACTAATAACAGACAACATTGAGTCAACAAGGAGGAGGTCCAGCAATGGGCAGTATGATGTCGCAGCAACAACCTGGATCTGAACACCAGCAAAACCAAGGAACTGCTTGTGGATTTCAGAAGATCGACACACACTGAGCTCTCTGCATCAACGGAGAGGAGGTAGAGAGGGTGGAAAGCTTCAAATTCCTTGGTGTGACCATCTTCGCTGACCTTACCTGGACTACCAACACCTACCAGGTGGGGAAGGCCCAGCTGAGGCTCTACTTGCTCACCTCCCTCAACACCTGCTGGTGCACTTCTACAGAGCCACCATTGAGAGCCTCCTGACCTACTGCTGCACAATGTGGTTCACCAGCTGCATGGCAGAAGACAGGAGGAACCTGCAGCAGGTGGTGAGGGAGTAGGAGAAAATCACCTGAACCACTCTACCCTCCCTCAGCGACTCCTCCCTCCAGAAGGAGGCAACTCAGATCACAAAGGACCCCTGATCTCCCCCATCCCCTCCGGAAGTCATCACCCCCCCACCCTCACCCGACCCCTCCATCCCTATGAGTGAATATATCCTTTGCAACATTAACTCACTTCATTGAGGTTTAAAGGTATTTGTTTTTGGAAAAACGCCTGTGTTGGACTGCTTGATGGATGGATGGATGGATGGATGGATGGATGGATGGATGGATGGATGGATGGATGGATGGATGGATGGTGTTGTGTGTGATACTGCTGTTGTTCTGTTGAGTGGCCCATTTTCATCCAGAGCTTTAGCTGTATGATAGATGACATCACATTTGACTGTACACGACTTTTAGAGCAGGAGTTTGACTTCAGGTCCCATGAATGCAAAACAAGCTCAAATCACCCGTCTGCCACTGTGCTTGGTTAGAGTTGCTCATATTCTGGGTATTGTATGTTGTGCATTATGACCAGTCATTTCCACTTTGGTATTGTCTGTGCGAAGGACATTGTTCCAAAAGTCTTGTGGTTAGATCACATGAAACTTTGTGAATCTAAGATGTGTTTTGTTCTTCTCAGGGAAAAAAAGGACTTTGTCCTGGCAACCATTTCAAACAAGCATTACTTGTTCAGCCTCTTTCAAGTTAAACTGTCACAAACTTTAATATTTAACATGCTTATTGAGGGCTGTGGAGCTTGGCAATGTCTGGAATGTTTTCCACTTATGAATAATCTCTCTTTCTATAGAATGATGCACTCCAGATTGTTTGGACCACAATTCCTTCTCTCATATCACCTCTAATGTCTTTCCTTCTTTTCATTGCATTAGCACATACTGGAGTGCTCCAGACCAGTAAACTGCAGAAACCTCTGCTTTTACACAGGTAATTCAATTAGCAGCATCTTGCAGCAACTTATGCTCCATCTTCCTCATTTTAAAGCCTGATAAGAATTTATTTTTTATTTATTTCTAAGGTCCTGACATCAAAGAGGGTTTGCTTTGTGTTTCACATGACTGTATTATTCAGGGCTGAAAATGACGTTCTTAAAGCATAAACACAAGTTTCTTGCATGTTTCTCAGTCTTCATTTGTGTAAAAGTTGTGTTAAGCTGTGTACAAAGTCACAGGAAGCGCTGCTCTCCAGTGTGAATGCACGCCGCCAAAACTCCAGCCATCAAACACAGAAAGAGATTTATTCTGACATCATCAGTCAAACACACACAGGACTAACAGGTTGGTTCCCACAGTACCTCAGGCAGTGTTTGTCCAACTTGCTGCTCCATTTCACATCATGAAATAATAGAACGCACACACAGTAAGTGGTTCCAGTGGTTTATGGAGCAGTGCTGCGTCAATGCTGACCTCCAACTGCCCACAAAACAGAGCGAGAAACCCTGGTCTTATAATACTCAAGTGGAAAATACCTTAGGTCATTTAGTTAATTACACTACAAGAGAACATTTTACGTATTGGTCTTTCCAGTGAGTGTATCAAGTTCGTGAGCCTTTTTATTTAATTACTTCACTCCATTTTTCTGATGGTTAAATTCATACTAACTTGAATTTCTTTTTTCTTTACATTTTGAAGAAAATACATCCAGTTTTGCTGAAACGGTCCCTTTGCATTTGATTGTAATAATAAAGACTTAAGCTGTGTCCAAAGTGTAAAATGTCAGTCCCATCAATCATTTTTAGACTATAGTCCATCTATCCATTAATTTCCAATCATCCAGCTTTGGGGCGTGGGAGTAGCAGCCTAAGCAGAGAGGCCCAGACCTCCCTCTTCCTGACCACCACCTCCAGGTGTTCCTAAGCCAACCATGGGATGTAATCTCTCCAGCGTGTCCTGGGTCTGCCATGGGGACTTTTCCCAGTTGGGCATACCCTGATTCACCTTTCCAGGGTGGCATCAAGGAGGCATCCTGACTAGATACTTGAATTGCTGCACCATTGCTGGTACTGCTGGTGCTGATCCATTCTTCCCTCTTCTGTGAACAAGACCATGAGATACTTAAACTCCTCTGCTTGAAGCAGCACCTTACTCTTGACCCAGAGAGGGCATTCCACCCTTTTCTGACTGAGAAGCATGGTCTCAGATTTGGAGGTGCCGATCCTCATTCCAGCCACTTCACTCTCAGCTCTGAACTGGTCCAGTGAGAGCTGAAGATACTCGGTCAGTGATGCCAACAGGACCACATCATGGCGAGAAAGCAGACAAAGAATCCTAAAACCATCAAACTGAAAACTTCATCCCTTGGCGACATCTAGAAATTCTGTCCATAAAAGTTATGAAAAGAATAGGTGACACAGGGCAACCACAGGAAAGCCCAACTGCCACCTGAAACTGATCTAACTACTGGAAATGCGGACCAGTCTCTGACCTTCACTCCATCCGTATGGAAACTGGATGGCCCGTAGCAATGGACCCAAGTTTGAATCTTGGCCTGTGGGTTATTGCTGCGTCTGCCCTCTATCTTCCCAAATGTCCTGCCTAGTCACTGTTAAAGGCCACAAATGATCAAATAAAAGGCATCATGCACCAACAATGTGCAGACTCTCCAGACTGAAGATGTCAAGAAAAAGATGGTGGATTTTTTTTTTTTACCACTTAGGGTCAACAGTCCAGAGAAGTTGAGGCTTTGGAAAAGGTGGGGAAGAGTGTGCAATTAGGTTGGAACTGCTGGAGAAAAATGTCAGGTGTGATAAGAGCATCTGCAAAAATGAAAAGAAAGGTGTATAAGACCTCAGTGTTGGATGGTTTAGAGATTGTGGTGCTGAAGAAAAGACAGGAAGCAGAGTTGGAGGTAGCAGAAGGTTACTTTGGGAGTGACGAGAATGGATAAGATCAGGAATGAGAACATCAGAGGGACAGCACATGTTAGATGTTTTGGAGAGAAAGTCAAAGAGGTCAGACTGAGATTGTTTGGACATAAACAGAGCAGGGACACTGAATATATCTGTAGAAGAGAGACTGTCTCCATCATAAACGTCATTTTGTTGCAGTGTTTAGCCAGTAATGTAAGATGGCACCTTTTCCAAGATATTTCTTCTGCAATGATTGTTAGTCAACTTGATCTAACACCATTTACCCAAAATTCAGATTTCACTCAGTATGGCAGCATGCATGAAGTGTCTACGGTCTAAAGAAAAGGAAGTTACCGTGGCCAGTTTTTTGTGTCTGAAAGTTGAGGTAAAATACTCCATCCAACACTATCCCACAGTTTATTTTGTTGATGTATCCAGTTAAGCTTTTTATACCTTACAGGTTTTTGTCTGGTTTTCATTAGAAGGTGAAAATGCAAACATTTTTTAACTTTTGACCTCAGATATTCTTTTAAATGCATCATCAATATCAACTACACTAGAACCAAGTCAGTCTCCTCTTGTATATTGCTCCTGTGCAAAAGGTTATGCAGTTTTTTGTTTTGTTTTTTTTTATAAGCAGAAAGTCAAGTCTAATGTCAAGGGACTTTTAAAAAAATTCGAACAAGTTTGATTCAAATCCAAGTACTTACAAACCAATTGAGTCCAAATCAATACAATCAAATTCTGATCCATCGTGATCTTAGAGAAGACAACTGGACTTCTTTTCCTGATTCTTCAAGTCCAGTTGGCTTCTCTTTGAGCTCATGGGATTCCCACTTTTCATATTGTTGCAGCTTTCCTGTTTGCACATGAATACTTTCCCCGATTTAAAAAAAAAAAAACTCCACAGAGGTGCAGCAGCACCATCTGCTTGCTTTACTGTAAATATGCAGCTTAAAATATTAGAAGAGGTTCAGTAATCTTATGTTTCTAAGCAAGCATGTAGCATGTATCATACCAGCATGTATCATGTGCGAACTAAAACTGATTCACTGGACATACTAAGTTCTTCTGCAACTCAACATCTCAACAGCTGAGAAACATTTTACCTCATAAATATTTTTTTTGAGTCTCCTCACCGACCATCTCGACTGATTGTGAACAGTGGGCCCTGCTGGCCAAACTGGGAACAGCAAAAAGATTTCAAACCGTAAAAGTGCTTTTAAAAATGATATCCAGCCATTGTCCCTCACAGAAAAAAATCCAGATGCAACATACATCCAGCTGCTGAACGCAAGTGCAACTTAATAGTTTCAGTGTGAGAAATTGTTGCAAACTCTTGTTTTAATTTCAAAATGAATGCAATGTTTTTGAGGTTTGGAACCCGACAACCTACCAAAAACAAAGAAATCTGCAAAAGGCACTTTTGTACTTGTGTGAATGTGCATTTTCAAATTTTAGAGACGATAAGAATTTCAGTGAATGGAACAGAGTCACCCCTGCCTTTTGCCCAAAGTGAGCTGGGAGAGGCTCCAGCAGACCCCCGTGACCCTGCACAGGACATAGCGGGTATAGATGATGGATGGATGGAACAGAGTCATGAAACTATATCTCTACATGTTAATTAACTGAAAGGCTTTTAAGCATAATTATATAAACAAGTAATCTCTGACAACCATATTTAACTAGGCTACACTGTTACTGCTTCTTTATTGGTGGACGTATGAGGGAAAGGCCAACAGGAACAATTTAACCAACAATTATCTTCATCACCTTTTTTTTCTTCAATGTTTCCCAAAAAAAATGTAACCAAAGTAGCAACAGAGCAGGACAATCTTTGGATTTCAATGCAAATGTTTGACTAATTAAAAAAAAAATTAAATTTGAACTTGAAAATTCTGATATTATCTAGCTATCGTCAAGGAAAATAACCTTTCAAAACCGAAAATCGAAACAGACCTGTAACATAAATCGCTGGATCAACATTTCAATAGAAGAAACAGCTGCAAGTGTCATCAACAATGAATCAGCCTTTAATGAAACTTGGATTTGAATTTCCTAACTTAATTACATCAGTCCAGTAGTTAGTAAAGCAGCAAACAGTCCCACCTAATCACTTTTACACAATTTCATCTCCCCCTTTTTTCTCTCCCTTTGACATGATTTCATTATATAGTAGTAGTGACTTTTCATTATTATTATTGTTGTTATTATTAGTGATGACAGCAGTAGTGATAGTAGAAGTAAGTTTTGGCATTTATATTTCTCATAATTGCGTTCATGTATATCTCACCATCACATAAATATCCATGAACACACGTCTGCATAATTAAAATATCTTTCAAAAAAAAAAAAGAAAATCTGATGCAATGTCTATGTCGCTCCAGAATTGAAAGGTTAAAAGAAAAAAGAAAACAAACAAGTTTTATATATACATGTTACTTAAAAATCTAGCGTGTGACTAAGGCAGAGCTACAACCACACATCCAGCGTGGGTGTGCAGGGTACGCTGGTGAAGTGGCTGTGAACGGTAGAGGGACCTGACATAAACGCCCGAGAGACAATTTTCACAAAATAAAAAGGTTCAATTGCAGAAAAAAAAATTTTGTTGTTTTTTTTAAAACAGAAATACTTTTATTCTGAAACACTTTTTACACAGACAATAAAATACAGCACTGTTCCATCATTTGGTTCTGTGTGTGTCAGTAACATGTACAGTGTCCCACAGTTTTACGTCATAGAGTAAATACAAACAATGGAGACGAAAAAAAGTCAAAGCAAATAAAACCAAACGTTCAGTACATTCAAGAGCAACAGCTGGAAACCATCAGCGTCTGCCTCTGTGCTCCAGCCGTGTTTCTTCTTCACCAGGACTGGTCATTCTGGACCAATCGAAACCGCATCTATTGCCACCTGACCAATCAGACCGCTGCCTCCATCAGAGTTCATCCTATAAAACGAAAACAAAAAATATATGTTGAACTCGAGCTCAACAGTGCGTTCAGTGTAAGTTCAGTGAGGAGACAGTTACCTTTGGTGTGCTGTGTAACCGTGGTGATAGCTGCTGTAGTCGCTGCCTGATGATGTCAGAGATTACATCGGCGTCCCGGCTATTAATGTACTCACCGCTGTGTTCATGCTGTCACAACACACAGAAATAATCAGACTGAATGCCACCATTCTCATCCTTCACACTTTTGAGACACAGATGTGTCGATCTTCCAGATGAGGAAGGAAGTATGCAGCAGCTGTGTGCAGATGTTTCTGACTGATGAGTCGTAATTACAGTTTCTGTTATCGGTGATCTGGATCTGGAAGCATGTCCTGTGTTTTTAGTTTGCTTAACAGCACAAGCAGCTCATACTCAGGGTAAAATAAAGGCTTTCAGAGGTCCTGGAACAACCTCCTTTTCTCCTGCAGCTGAAGGCCAATGTTTGTGAGATGTGCAGGCCTGAAAAGTTGTTTTTTTTTGTTTTTGTTTTTTTTACAGTGATATACGACACATTTCAATCAAGTGGTCAATGATCACGTTCAGGGCGGCTCGGTGGTGCAGTGGTTCGTGCAAGCGGCCCATGCACAGAGGCCAGTCTTCCTGCAGCGGTTGCAGGTTTGACTCCTGACCTGTGACCCTTTGCTGCATGTGTTCCCTGTCTCTCTGTCTGCATACTGGTAATAAAAGGCCACCAAAGCCAAAATAATTATGTTCCGATCAGAACACATTTTTGTGTGACCGTGTGAGCACTTTAAGTTGAGAAATTTAAGATGCTGGTGATACGGCTGCTCCTTCTCTGACAATATGTCAATAATATGCCGAGAGGCAGTTACCTTGGCAACTAAACACTTCTGTCATCTGTTTACCTATCAGTTCCTCTTTAGTTCATATGCTTTGTCAAAACATGACACATTTCTTCAGATAGGATCAAAACAAATTTGGTCGAGCTGTTTTTCTTTTCCTGCCAAGAAGCTGCTGCTTCACGTTTGAGTGCATACGTGTGTCCTCACCCTCCTCGTCCCCAGATATGGGTAAAACCTGACAGTTGGATAAGCAGTGATTCCAGCTGAGTGACAGGTCTGATAATGAGCCTGACAGTCCACCTTCCCCGCTCTGACCTTCCCTTTCAGCATCTGTCAGTCAAACAAAGAGCATCTCCCTTTAGTGTCAATTTACAGTCTGCAGAGGATGCCCAACAAAAAAACAAACATTTGAAAAAGATAAAAGCATCTCACTCTAGCCAGGGCTTCAAACTCCGGGGCAAAGTGCTGGCATGGTCCACACCAGGGGGCGTAAAAGTCCAGAACCCAGTGATCCTGACCTGACAGAACCTGAGACCTGAAGGTCTCCGGAGTCAGATCCACAGAGACTCTGGGTAAAGAGCTGCACACAAAACGACAACTGAACTCAGTTTAGCCAATAAATCCAATAAATCTACGTCACGAAAAGAGAGAAGAAAGGAAACAAAATGAAAGACAGTAAGAAACAAGGAAGAAAAAAGGGGAGAAGAAAGTGGAAAAAAGGAATACGGTGAGGAAGAAAGTAAAGCCAGGCTGGAAGGAAGGAATAAAGGAAATGGAGAAAAAGAAAGAAAAAAGCAAATAAGGAAGTAGCGATGGAAAGAAAAAAAGGGAAAGAAATGAAAATGTAAGAGAGAAAGAGGAGAAGGGAAGAAGGTAAAATAGAAAACTGGAAGCCAGTGAGGAAGGAAAATAAGAGAAAGCAGAAAAAGATAAAAGGTAGGACGGAAGTAAACAGAACGAAGCAAAGAGAAGGAAAGTAGGCAGGGAGGGCATAGAAGGAGGAAGGGAAAGAAAAATGAAGCTGAATCTGACCTGAGTGCCCACGCTCTCAGGGAGTGTGCGTCTCTGTGCCAGCCGTTGTACGTCCTGCAGACACACACATCACGTTAACGCCGAACTCTGGTCATGTGACCTGGTCCGCAGCAGCTCCTGAAAACCGAATCAGGCTCTGCAGCAGTCAAACGCAGTTTGCAGCAGAGCAGGTGGGACCCTGAGCTTCGACAGTTAGCAGGCATTCTTGTAACTGGACCAGTATGAGGGTTCATTTGATCCAGTTACCAGAATTATGAGCTACTAGCATCAGTTTTGATCAAACACCTTTTTCATTCAGTTAATTTATTCTTGGCTGTAATTTTTTTTTTCTTTGCGCTCTATAACACAGTTCCTACACACAAAGGATGAAGCTTTTCAACTGCGGCACATACATGAAGTGGTCCGGCTGCCGAGTATTGCTGAGGTACAGGCGGATCTCAGGGTACGCCCTCACACCCTGACTCTGGCACAATGTCTGGAAGCGCTGACAGTCGACTGACCCGACCAGGATCTGTCCCGTCAGCAGCTGTGAGGTCAGAAAAAGACTGGTTAGACAGGTTTCATCCGGTGATGGTGGACAGAAGATGCTGGCAGGTAGTTTCTGCTTAAATCTGCTGATTTCTGCTTTATCAGGGTAGCAGCATTATTTCCACAGCATCCTGCGTGTTTCTGAGGACTGCAGCGTGTGTTGTACCCGAGCCATGCGTCTCCACTCTGGCATCAGAGCCTGACACGGACCACACCAGGGAGCGTAGAAATCTACTGCCCAGATCTGCCCATCAGCTCGACCTGCAGCGGAGACACCGAGACTGTTTACACCCGATTAGCACCCTTTGCAACACAGCAGGAGGGAGAAAATGTGAGCTTTAAAGCCAGAATGATTGCTGTTTTTTTCAAGCCAGTATCTGTATTTGGTGCTGTAAATATAAGACATTCCTTTCCATCATCCAACATATTGTTTTCTTCCAGAAACACTAAAACATAAACAGATTTCCCTAACATCTGTTCCAACTGCTGCTAATGAATCACTAAAACATAACAATGCAGTTTAAATATAAACTTTATTTCAGTCTGTAAAGTTTGTATTTCTCTAAACATGCTGGCAGCTGGTAGCTGGTAGCTGCAGGGTGCCCTCTGTTGGATAAATAACACAACATCAACGCTCATAAATTGGTTAAAGATGTTGTTCCCATCTCAAACTCCATTTTTTAGTTTTCATTTATCGGCCATTATAATGCCAGGACCAATAAAACCAAAATATGAAACCATCTTGCCCACTGCTGCTTCAGCTGTTTGATGGTTGTTTGTTTGGAAAGGACTCATTTAGGAGTGCCATCAAAGCAACTGGAGTGTGTTTTAAGAGCTGGCCCGCCTTGATCAGCACGAGAATATATTTTTTTGGTGTATTTGTCATTGTCAGGACAGATTTTACCTTTCACTCTCTCTGTGAAGCTGGAGGGATCAAGGACCACCACAGATGGACTGATCAGATCCTGCAGACAGACACAGACAGGAGCTCTTTCTAAACACTGGTTAGTCTAAAATTATTTATATAGATATAGACAGATATAGATATATACCCATAGAAGATTTTAAAAATTCATAAAAAGATATTATTCACTGTTGACTAGGATCCAACTGCTTTGAAATGCTACCTGTATAAACTCCAGGATGCCGTCAGCTGAGTGATGTCCTTCGTATTCATGTACCAAGGAACCGTTAAAGATGACGGTGGTGGGATAGGCCTGGATATTATACTGCGGACACAAGGAGGATGAGAAACAATCACATTGAGCATGAAATGGCATTTCATGCGGTCTGCAGCTGGCAGTCAACAGGGATGCACGACTTTACCCTGGAGCAGAGGTTGTGGTGGATGGTGCAGTCCAGCGTGCCAAACTTCATCTGTCCTGCCAACTGGATCGAAGCTTTCCTCAGCTCGGGCAGCAAAGCTCGACATGGAGGACACCACTGCACACGAGAGCAAAGAATCTGTTATACTATCAAACAAGAAGAATCCCTGAGTCTTACCGTTAAACACTGATGAGGCACTTTAATCACTGACTGAATCCACAATGAACTACAATGTGTCTCCATGGCAACATTAAGATTTTTGCTACCAGCTGATGGGGCTGTTAAGATGAAGATGTCATCCATTACTATTTTTTTTAACATCATTTAAAGTGAATACATCAGCCTTCTTGCAACTTTGTCTAATTAGTTCTTCAGTGATAAGATGCAGCTGATTTACCCCAGTATTAAAACTGGACTTATAAGTAGCAAAGAAGTGTCATCTGTGAGCGTGCAGGGATGTGGATGGAGCCAGATTAGTATATTCACAGACTGAACAAGGGGGAAAAGTATCTTTTGTGTGCAAAAAGTATTTTTCTAGTAACATGAATGAGTTTCTGGGACTCCCAGGCTGTCTCTTTAAACCTCTCTCGTCGGTACATTTCTAATTCAGCTGCTACTGTTTGTGTTGTAGGTGTAGCACCTTTACCGGCCATGAAGGCAAACAAGGATCACTGGTTTATAATTTGAGTTATAAACGACATCATATCAGGTTGATATTCATGTCTCAATCACAAGCCACAAGACAAAGATGTGTCACTTTTCTGGATAAGTATGCAATGAATATGCAATTTGCTCTGTTCATCTGTAACTCACACACCTTCGCCTGAACTATTAAAATTCACTGCACGCTACAAAAAAAGAAGAAAGAAATTTAACCAAACTCATGTGAACCAGAAACTTTTTTTTTTTGGTAAAAGTGTCAACTGTACAGAGCCTCTAAAAGCTGCTGCTGATTTATGATCAGTCTTGTTACAGATTGCTAGCTTATTCCCGGCGAGGGCTTGGACCGAACGAATATCATCTCAATCGTGCTTCCTCGTGTCCATAACAAAAATGTAATCCAACGCGACTCTGTAAAACACGCCGACTGTCATTCAAATAAAACATAATGTGAAGCCGATCAGGTCTGTGTGTAGTCGTTTCCTCACGAACCGGAGCAAAGAAGTCCACCAGCCAGGGCTCCTTTTGGTGTGAAGGAAAGTTGTCCGGCCTCAGAGTCGTCACATGGGCGCGGACGCTGTCCCTGGCAAAGCCCACGATGTTGTACAACATGTCTTTACCTGCACAAAGACACGCAGGGTACACAGTTTTTGTTTTTTTAAAGAGGATGACAAGATAGATGAGCAAACTCAATCCAAAACTCTAAACTGACCAGACAACCAGCAGGACACATAATTACAATATAATTCAAGATATATCAAATGTTTTTTCTCTCTCTTCTCTGACAGTAACTGCCAGACAAAAAGTGGTAAATTGCGTTAATGAGGGTCCTCATGTTTTATGTGTAATGTAAATAAAAGTCAACTGCAGCAATGTCATCATGTAAAAACAGCAATATTAGGGTCAAACACAGACAGAACTGATACTGGAAACAGTGCTGACCGTGGTGGATTTCAAAGTCGTGGATTCCCAGTCCTTTGAAGACGGCCACGCAAGATTTATGGATGTAGAGAGACTGACACAACTGTGAGTCTGCTGTGCAGTCTACTCTGCCAACCTGAGCAGAAAACATTCAGTCAGACCAACAGACAGACGCCCGGACAGACACCCGTTCCTGACAGGACACGTGCTACCTGAATGTGGTCGTTTCGTAGGAAAGCTTGTAGTCTTTTGTACTCGTTGAAGGCAGGACTTCTCTCACCAAACGTGAAACTGACCAGCCAGCGATGATGAGCCAGTTTTTCCTGCGAATGACCACAGATGAACATAGATTTTAGAATGGAGCTGCAATTTTATATTCAAGCACATATATGTGTGTATGTGTGTGTGTGTAGTACGAGTACCTTGAAACTGTCAGCGGTCAGAAGTTCCAGATCAGGTAGATGGTTAATGGCCTGATTGTATATCTCTCTACTGTCCAGGGTCTTCAGCCACTGAAGCACATGTCAAACACTGACTCAGTACCGTGGTAACATACACGCTGCTGCTAGCACTTTATCATTCAGTCTCTTACCAGAACGCTGCCTTGTTTATTTAAAGCACTCCCAGGCGGGAACAAAGCAGTTGCTCCACTCGTCACCTGCAACAGACACAAATATCAGTGATAGCAATGTTCTATATATAAAAAAAAAATTACTTAAATCGATTCAACAAGAAGTGTTCTGAAGTAGATCTGACGTCAGTTGAGAACATCCGTCTCTTTGCAGATGATAGTCTGATTTATCTTCACAACAAACAAAGGAGACTGGGAGTCTCTTCACCAGTGAAAGACCAACGACCACAAACCGAGTCAGTTTTCCCTCAACAAACTCACTGACTGATTGACTACTTGAGCGTATTATTGAAAATCCTTACCTGAAAACTTTCACAGAGCTGTTGCTGGATGGTGCAGTCCATCCACCCCACCTTCACCAGACCGTCCTGCATGCAGACACACGGGAATCTACGGGTCACGTGACCGAATAATCCATCCAGTATTTTACAGTCAGTGTTGAACACCCAAAACCTGCCTATATTCTTGCTGTTTCACATTTGACTTCAGGGTTTTATAACAACAAACCCAAGTAAGTGATATTAAAAAAAAGAAATTGGTGGGATCTATTAACCAATACTTAATCGCAATAGCTAATAAATAATCAGTTCTCCCTTATAAGTACCAACAAATACGCTTGTCAATAGTAGATGTTGAATACAGTTAAGGTTCAGTTCATTTACCTTTAAGAAAAAAAAAAAAGGACAGTTGAGAATATTTTTATATTTTTTTTTCATTCAAATCTTGATTTGTAATTTCTTGGAAGAAAAAAATAATGATTTTTTTTAAGTTTCGGTAAAATACTACCTTCATCTGCCAACCAGTACAGGACTGAAGTCAGAGCAACTGATTCAGAAAGGTCAAGGAAATGTGTTTTTTGTTTGTTTGTTTGTTTTAAAGGGCATCGAGTTAGACCTCTGGAGGATAATGGAGATTACTCACCTCATGTATGTCTCATGTCTCCTAAGTATTTACTACTTCAAGTGTTTTCATTCTCTGTGTAAACTCTATGATGGAATTTTAATGCGTTCTTACCAACATTCCTGCCAGCTTCTGTCTTGTTCTTGGCTCCAGGCAGTCTGGGGGAGACAGACAGAGAAATGTGATGAGCCGAAGAAGGATACTGTCACACACACACACACACACACACACACACACACACACACACACACACACACACAGGCACGAGATAAATTTAACTGTCCGCCGTAGAGTTTTCACACATAGCAAATGATCTTATGC
>JBAMYA010101852.1:0-20321 GCA_037176975.1 Arrhamphus sclerolepis | reverse complement strand
AGAAGCTGCATTCAGCTTCTATGCTCCGCATATCTGGAACAAACTCCCAGAAAGCCTCAGATCAGCTGAAACACTCTGTTTACTTAAATCCAAGTTAAAGACCCACCTGTTCTCAGCTGCATTTGAATAAAGTTCCAAATTTAGTTAATTTAAGCCTGAATTTTAGAACCAAAACACCCCCCCCCCACTTTATTTTTAAATCTTAAATTATATTTTTTATTCTGCACTCTTCCTTTTTTTAATTGAATTAATTATTGATTATTTCTATGTTTTAATGATTTTATTTGTCTCTTGTGATTTTATGTAGCTGTAAAGCACTTTGAATTACCTTGCGTATGAATTGTGCTCTACAGATAAACTTGCCCTGTCATCTCTTCCAGTGTTTCTTTCATGAAATCACAAATGATCTGACTTCTGCTTATGTTTTTCTTTTTATAGAAAAGCAGTGAAATTTTGCTGCACTTGCTGTTGAGAAATTTCCTGGGTTATACTCCATTCATCCATTCTTTTGTTTTTTTTATTTCTCTCTATGGTCATTGGAGTGGGGCACTAATGATGCATGATGACTGCACTAATGATGAGCTAACAAGACATTTACTAGAATAAGGTGGCTTGAAGCTGTGAAGTATCTTCAAAAATCCACAAACACACATATAATACTGACCATTCCTTTTTAATTAGCACAATATCACTTGGTCACCGTTACATCCTGATGTTAGAACAGGCAATGTTTTACAAATACAATCCAAAATAAAAACTATTTGACAAGAGAAAAATGTTTCCTCGAGTTTCACTACTGCTGACAAGCAAAGGTTTTGTACTGATCAACCATCTCCTCCAGTCCCATGCAAACTGGTCGATGTTCATCCTGTTGACACTCTGGTACTGTTGGCCAGTATTCAATCCAGGTTCTCTCACCAAGCACGTACTGATACCTGAGGAGAGCAAGGAGACAAATACACTGAGTCAGCCAGTTTGGAATTCTGGAATTTGCTGGAGCACAAAAGGGAACTGTAGGTACACATGATATGATCATTCTCATGATAACTGTGAAATTAAACTCTAAAACAGACTTACGTTTGCTTTTGGTCATCTCTGTGAATATCTCTGGATGAGCCCATGATAAGGTATGTTTTGCCCGTTTGCAGACTTAAAGCTTCTCTGCAGTGCTGGTAGCTGAGGAATGTACGCGCTTTACCCTGAGGACCAACATCGATGCTTCCTGCCGTTAAAATAAAGGAGAAGAGAAAGAGAAATGGCTCTTAGGGATTAAAGAAATGATATCAAAGCAGCAGATGCACTTCAGACATACTAAGCCAAAACATTTGGACTCCGTCAGGGCCGCACTCTGGGTCAGAAAATTGATCTGTCAGTCTTGAAAACTACTTTGTCTGTTTAAAAATTCCTTTTAACTTATTCCAAATTGCTTCTGAACTGTCCGTGCTGTGTTTTAGTTCATGCTGGATGGAGCATGAACGTGTACCACACGTTTAATGTCTTTATGTCCGTTGCAAAATGTCCCAATTAAAATCAGTAGGAGAGTAAGCAGTTTGTGTTATTTACGATACAAAACAGCACAGAAAAAAAAACTCCTTATGACCTAATGACCGGAGATTTCACTCAGCAGTACGAGTGTGCATGAGTGTCTACTTCCGAAATACAGCGGTTGCTATGGGGATCGGTGATTTAATTTAATGAATCGGCACGTTTTCCACACTTTTTTTGCTCGTGACCACATGATCTGTTCTTAGAGACTTGAATTCTGATTGTTTATCAATGTTTCAATTAAAAGAAACAGATGACCATATTGTCAAGTGTTTTTAAGTCCTGCCTGCTCCATAAGCCTACAGATAGACTCCAGTAACATTAAAATTAACATTGTTTTTATTTGTTTGGGTTTTGAGTTTGCTATTTTAAAATGCATGAAGTGAGATAGAGATGAAGATTTAGGTAATAACACAGGCACAAATTTGGAACTGCTTTCACCCCTGAGTAAAACCTTAAACGGAGGCTGTGGTGGAATTCTCTAGCTAAGAAAAAAATTATCTGTATGGACTTAGATGGTATTCCTTATGAGCAGCAGCAACGCTGAGCAACACTGCAGACAGAGGAGATTCAAGGTAGCAATTTAATTCAGTTCTATTTGATCCTTGTCAGTTTTACTTCAAGTACTGCAATAACTGTCATTATTTAAGACACACTCGGAACAGAGTCATAAATTTAAAATTAGAAATTATATGAGGTTGATTAGCTTTCCAATGATGTTTGGACTGGCAACCGGAGGGTCACCGGCTCAATCCCTGGCTGGTACCAATGATGTGGGCGGGGGGAGTGCCTGAACAAGTGCTTCCCCACATCCACATCCATGGATGAGGTGCCCCTGAGCAAGGCACCTGAAACCTCCACCTGCTCCCGCTGCAACGCGGGTCCAGCAGCCCAGATGAACCAAATGCAGAGAAAGAATTTCCCCACAGGGATTAACAATAGTAAATAAAAAAAAAATAATAAAAAAAATAAGTCAATGTTTTCTCTTTTTTTTGAAAAATGTTCATCCTTTGACTTGGATAAAGACTGGTTACTTTATGTGTTGCAGTCTTTTTAACTGAAGAAGATTTGATGATCATGATCATTGCTTACATGAACACTCAAACTCGGCCATCTGGAATCTCAAAGTAAAGAGTTCAGGACCAGAAAATATGAGGTACTGTGAGGGAGACATGCTGCATGCTCTGGTTAAATCAATAATAAAAACCTTCCTCATCACATAGCAAGTAAATGTTGCTACAATGATGTTTTGAATTACATCTAAATTGCTGAGCAGCCGAGTCAGAGGCGGCTAGCGACTAGCAAAAAAAAAATACTACTTTAAGACTGCAGAGAAAAAAACAGAAGAAATAACTCATCTATTCATGTTCATGTCATCCTGTCAGTGTGGATCAGATACAGATGTAAAGAAGAAAAACCCACCTTCTTTGATGACGTCAAGTATTCGCATTGAGTAAATGTCTGTAGACAAGCTGAACTCAGTATGTTCCACCAGAATTTTGTATGCTGTGGAAAGAGTAGATGTTAGCTCTATCTTGATATAAAGATTGTTCTATTTTCTTGGAAGAGGCCAAACTGCAGCATTCTTACGATTTCTTACCAAACTCTATTTTGCTGATCTCTGTGCTCTCGCAAATCTTAGCTGTGCGCTCGTCGTTGCTGATTTGGCCCTTTTTCTGCATACTGCAATTCTCTGAAAATAGTAAAAAAAAGAAAACAACCAAATAAAGGTTTCAAGATAAGACTGGCTTAAATACGACTGCAGTACCAGTCAAAGGTTTGATCTAGCCTGGCCAGTCATCCTCATCTTCCTCTTGGATACCAGGAATTAGTGTAGTTTTTCTGGATTCAACTATTTTCTGAAGGAACTGCACCAATGGATGCAGTAGAAACATTAGTGATTGATGTTGTTTCTGGTTTTAGTGTAAAAATGTGTTGATCCTAGGTTATTAGCAATTCTGCAGCAAATATTTCTCCCAAATGAAAAATCAGTTTGCAACTGAGCCAAATAAAATCATTTAAATTTAATTCAACCTTCTCTCTTTTCCTGTATAGGATTTTTGTTTTTCTTTTATGCTAGCTTTGTGAACTAACTAATGCAATAAACAATAAAGAAAGACAAATTTTTAGTATTCCACTATTGAGCTGATGTTTTAAGATGGATGTAATGTTGTCTACCTTCTGCACATGTGCACTCATCATCTCTACAAAGCAGCAGTAGGTGTCCTGCCCTCCTCTCTGGATGGTAGAATTTAACACAAGGTGTTTCTGAAATGGAAAAGAAAGGAAATTGAAATGCACATGTGCTCACATTTGACGGACTGTTCTATATAATCTGCCGTCAACTGAGAAACTTTCAACAGCGAGGGTGGAATGCGCTTCAAAGACGTACGGTCGTAGTATTCATAGACAGACACAGCTGCTGGTTGTAAAACTCCCACTTTCATTGTTTGGTGGAGTCTAAAACTGATTATCTCTGGTCGCGTGTGAGAAACCTGTGGCGAGATGACAAACGAAAATGAGATAAACATGCATAAACAAAAACTGATGAGGAGAAGCAGGGAGGACGAGAAAGGAGGCTAATATCTTACCTTGTCAAGGTAGATGATGAGCGAGCCTCTCTCTGACAGAACTGTGTTCATCTCATATTTTGCAATGAGGGGGGCGCGTCCTTTAGACAGCTAGTCACACATGAGCATTTGTCGTCAGTCATCTTTTACACAATGATATTTAAAATAAAATATCCTTAAACACAACGTCTTAGTTTACTGGCAATCAAAACTGCTTACTAATTCCAGATCTTTTGTGTCGACAGTGAAGCCAGTTAGGATGCCGATGTCTAAGATTGACATGGTTGCATCACGATCCTTGTCCTTATACCTGCAAAAAAAAAAAAGAATGTAATAATTACAACGACTTAATGTAGGTGAAGAAAACTAAAGAAAAACACTTGATCAGGTGTTTCAAAGTAGTAATTTTATACAAGCAGCAGTGTCATGTAATGTACTTACAAAACCTCTATGGTGAGCTTGTAAACCTTCTCATTCTCTTCTATTCTCTCTGGTGGAACAAAGGATAAGATGTGAATCAGGTTGTTTAAGTAAAGAAATATGTAAATACAGAGAGATAAACAGAGAAAACCAATGCTAAGGAAAAAATAAATAGTTGTTGACACAACATTACCTGGAAGTAGTTGCACTGACACATTAAACTTCTGGCAGTCACTTTCCTTTTCTTTGGGCAGTGCATAATACAGTGACACCATCTGTTAGATATATAAAGTAGAGGTTGTTGTTTTGTTTTAAATAAATGAATATCTGAGTCCCATTCACCAATGACTCTGAAGAAGGTTCTGTCGTTAACATCACTTTTTTAAAGGCAGGGTAAGGCTTATTTGGATAATGTTATGTCTTTTGGTATTTAAAACAAAATATGAACAACAGATGGCGACCTCGCACCTCCCTACCCTTCCCCCCCAAAAACACACCTTATATATACTCTCCCAAGCCCCCCTATTGTTTACAGATTGAGATGAAAAAAAAAAAAAGCATTTGCACCTGAGGTTCAAAAACAAATTGATTTCTTACTTTCACCATTGCTTCTCCCGTTCCCCTTGCAGTCACTTTCACATCCTGGTTTATGTCATTTATCTGTTGGGATACATGTGCATAAGCATGCATGCGCAGGTATAAACAAACAGCACAATAAATCAGAGAGTTGCATGTGTGGAGATGAGGTTCTCACTTTAGATGTTCTTGTGGCGTAATGGTTATCCCTGTTGAAGTTGTACTTGTCAGGCTTGGATCTACCTGGCAACAAGATATCCACATCTAGATTGTATTCTGGCTCTTTAGCACTGGTCCAGTACTCTGCCACCGCCTGGTAAACTATTATAGTAGCCTAGACAGAAAGAAAAAGATCAGAAACAGGAAGTATAAGAACATTAGGCCAGATGAACTAAAGAAGATATGAAATTTAACTTAGAATAGGTGTAAAGTTTAGGTGAGTGTTTTGTGTTACCTGAGTTGATCCATAGCCTCCACCCACAAACTGCTGTTGGTTGAACCACCTCACAACAGGTCGCGCGTCTTCAAAGGCCTTTAGTGACACAAATAGAGAGAAAAACTGAAGCCACTGTGTCCAACTCTGCATTGTTTAACAGCAGAGGTTGTTTAGCATTGTTAGCAACAATAGGGTAATGTGTGTCTCTCTATGTATGACATTTATGAATGTATTTCAGTAGATTTACATTTTGGAGATGTAAAACCAGGCTCCTTCTATGGATTTTGATTCCTTTTGGATCACTCACTACTCAGTAAGATCCGACAAGTCCATAAACACTTGTAGAAACCTTGCTGTTAGCTATATAATTACTCCTATAGTTGATAGCACATATATATCTCAACAAAGAATACATCACGATTCTTTTAAGAAGCTTGTCTTCTGCAAAAAAATTAAGTTTTTTTTTTAATCTGTTATTTCATCTGTCTAAATATATGGCAATGCAGAAGGAGCGCACAAACGTACAGTTACAAGAAGTCAGGGTCATCCTGCACGTTTTGTTTTGATGAGGCTTTGAAACCATAAGAGTTTGCAGATTCAGGAAGGTTCTCGTGCCTCTAGATCAACGTCAGGAACTCCTACATTATAGCTAGCATTGCTACATTATAGCTAGCATCACTACATTATAGCTAGCATCACTAGGTGACATGGATGTGGTTTCTCTGCTTGTGGAACATGAGTGGGAGACACTCACCTCAGTCTTGACCAAAGCCAGGAGGGCATAAGCTGTGGCCTCCAGTGTGAACATTCGTTTTCCAGGTACAGGCCAGTGGGTTAATTCTGGAAGATACACACCACTTCTTATAATACTATAAAATTTGTCCACCAAGCCTAAATCAGCAGAAATTTCCCCAATCACAAATTACTTTAGAGGATTAAATCCATGACATTTAATTCCAAAAAAAATGATTAAAGCTTTTTATTTTTTCAAACCAGAATATTCATGGCATAGTTAAACAACACACACCACCTTACATTCACAGATTGACGTTTGAGTCTATTGTTTTTTGTGAATTGCATTATCAATAACTAGTAGTACTTTTTTTAATTTAAACAAAGACCACCTCAGTGAGAACAAAGCAAAACTTGATAAGTAATAATGTTTTTGTAATATATACAGTAATGTCAGTGTTTTGTTTGATGGCACCTGGAGAAGCAAATTTGTAGAGGGTATCCCGGTCCAGTTTGCCTTCATTGGCCAGGGCGTATGACGTGATGGCAACAGCATAAGGGTTGGTGAGGCTGGGCAGGCGTTTCTCCAGATAGTCTACAGCTTTATCTATACTGCTTTGCAGACTCTATACAAGTGGCAAAGAAAGAAAGAAAAGAGGATGGGAGGTTTCTTGGTTAAGAGATAGACTTGTCCTCCTCTTTGCCACACTCTAAGCCATACTTAGCCATATTAGCGGCAATCACAGATGACTCAGCACAGAAGAAATGGTTCAGAGCAATGTCACATACACAGACATTGTAGCAAACTGGGTAAATGAGGAATTAAACAAAAGTAAGGAGAAAATGTTAGGTACTCACATTAACACTTGGGGCGCATATCGGACGTGACTCTTGCATGGCAATGAGGCAAAACGCTGTCATGGAGGCATCTGAATCTGTACCACGCACATCACCCTACACACCCACAAACACACCGTGTGTCAGATTTTCCATTATCATTAAGATGACAAAAATAAAAATAGGCCCAGCAAATCATCCTCTGGTGCACTCACAATCATCTCTCCGTGGGAAACTCTTCCAACCTCTGTAAATAGGCCATCAGGTTGCTGAGCATTGAGGATCAGAAACTTGACACCTTCACAGATATGTTCACTTTGCACAGCTATCAGAGTGTGGGCTATGGAAAACACCTTGACAACATAAGCCGTGAGCCTTGTGGAGAAAAAAAAAAGATGCCAAAGTCATTTAGTGTTTTTAATTTGCAGGTAAAACTGTCTGTGAATACAATATTAAAGACAAAGTCAAAGAAAAACATGAATGTTTGGATGCCTCACCAGGTGCTACTTTGATGACCAGCCCACACAGCAAAAGAACCATCTTTTTTGCGATAAGCCAGTTCATTCGTATAGCCTGCACAAAAAAAAAGGACAGACAGAGAATGATATATTCTCTCTTTCTATCCACTCAAAACCTTTGTGGAGGACTTCTTTAAATTGAGCTCTGTGTTCAAATAGCCTGGTTCCTTCTTTGCAGGCTTACCAGTTTTAATATGCTTGAGACCTTCGGGACGTTTCTGAAAGCCCACAGCTTCCCACTGATTGGTCTTGTCCAAATATGTAGTTGCAATAAGAGGAAGGGTCATGTGGATCATGTTCTGCTCTCCACAGCCAGAGGGCTGGTAGATCAGAGAACCCATTGATTTTCCACTAATGGCGTTCTCCACCAATCCAGATACTTGTTCTCGTCCTGCACACACATGCGAACGAAATGGTAGACTGCCAGGGAGCCCACTAAACAAGCATGCAAACCTTTCCAAAAGAGCTCAGAAACAGTTCATTGCAGAGGTGCTGCTCCTCTTTTAAAGACCTAAATGTTTCTCACCTGTTACAGAAACCTGGGTGCTAGCAGGTGAATCTGGAACCATACCACTCTTAGGAATTTTACTGTTGAGAATTTCTACTTGTTCACCACCTAAAAGAAAAAAATGGCAAAAGATTAGTTAGTAATTGAAACAGCTTATATTTTAATAGTTACAAACTACAATACACTGATTAAGCTTACCTTTGCCTTTACTAGTTGGATCTAGTTCTACAATCTGAGCAGATTTAACCAGCACACCTTCAGACTGCAAAGAGAAAAGTTAAAACAACTATTAGACACATATTAAATAATTATTATGCAAGGGTGTTTACCATTTAGGTTACATATTTTGTAGCACAAAAAGTAAGCAGTGATTCTAACTTACCACCACCTTCAATGTCTTCATAATACCATCACTGAGGGATGAGTCCTTAACAGCTGCTTTGACCTCAATGCTGCGTGGTCCCTCCTTCATGGGAATGATGATGAAGGGTACAGACCGTGTAGTCAGGGCTCCAACTCTGACCTCCTGACGATACCTGCCGCGTTTGGAAGCTGCACTGCACACGTCATCTTCTTCAGTCAAATCCACACGAACCTTCAGGATGAGACAACGATGGATGAGAAGGACTGTAGTTGTCAAGAATCAAGATCTCAAGCATCATAACATAACCATCAGCTTTATATGAATGCATGGTCCAGGCTACTGGTGAGTTTGACTTACAGTGATAATTTCAGGGCTGTAGTTGTGAAGGATGGCTTTAATTTCCAGCTGCTCTCCGCGGACAGCAGAATACGGCAGTCTGAGATCAATGAAGAATTCCTTCCGAACAATTACCTCCATTGGCTTACCAACACAGATTCCTTAAAGATGAGATTAAGCAGAAACAAATATGAAGAAATGCTATAAGACAGCAAATGTATGCGGGATAGCTGAGTCAGTACAAGAACATAGATGTCACTCGACGTTCCCTCACCGTGAGTTGATGAGAGACTGATGCCAGTGAACTGCCAGGTTGTGATTGAGTCTTGCAAAGGAACATGTTTCACCCATGATGTAGAGTCACTGAAACAGAAACGTACGAACAGTTTATGAGGAGCAGTTTTTGCTTCTTCGTTTTCCCCTCATGTTCAAAAAAGTTTCAGTTGAATTACCAGTTGGGGTTTTGGCAAGCAGGGAGATTGAAGTCTAACCAAAGCCAGCTTTCAGGAAACTGGGTACGCGAAACAATTTCATTGCTGTCCAAGTAACTTTCATCTGATTCACCTAAAAAGCAGTTAATTACGATATAGTTACTTGTTGTTATGACAATACGACCATGAGTCTTCATTCCTTTTTTCTGTCTCTTACTTCGAGCCAGTTTCAGGTTTTCATCTTTCTTCTCACTTATCTGGCTCTCCATCTCCTTGCAGCAGTGCAGGAAGGCCTGGACGCATTTCTGACCATCCACAATGTACTCGCTGCGCTGTTCACAGGTGTAAGAAACTGGGATTTCCTTCATGCCATCCAAACAACAGTCACGTTCCAGGTCATCATCATAGTGACTCACTGGAATGAAAGATAGTTGTAAATGAAAGATAAGCAATGATGCAGGGCAAAGAAAAAGAGTAATCAACGTTTGCTTATTAATATAGTGCCTCTCACCTAAAGTAGTTCTGACTTCCATTATAGTTGCTGCTCGTTTTGCCCGGGGGGGTGGTGACTGGCATTTCAGTTCTGAAAATGAGACACACATCACACCTTTACAAACAGCAAATTTATTTTCATCAAGTGTGGCAGAAATAATTACAGATTAAATACACTGAGTTTTATTAAGAGAGTTGAGTTGAATCATGGACCATGTTTGGTGTCTGATGCCAAAATGAAAATGGGATTGAAGCGAATGTGGATGGATGGAACATAACTTTTGGTAAAAACTGATGTCAGTAGGTGGAACAGAAAACTACAAAGACAAAAATAAATATGACACTGTCACCTTGTCTGTAGGGAGTTCCTGCAACAGTGCTGGACTCAAACAACAGCCCAGCATCGAAGAAAACACTCATACTGTCCTTTCCTCCACCAGGTGTGCAGCCTGTGTCATATTTCTCTACAATATCCCACACCTGCAGGGTGGAAAAACAAATAAGAAAACCTTAAACCAAATAGATGGCTTTGATATGTAGCAAGGGTGCTTTATTTAGAGTGGTGTGCGTGTATATGTGGAGGGAGGTTTCTCTCATTAAAAAATGATCTGGTCATTATCAAGTTAGAAAATTAGGAAACAATGAACAAATGTACCTTTTTCTGTGTGAGGCGGTGCTTGTTGTTAAGGACGTAGACTCCTTTGTCAACTGCTACAAGTCCCACTGAGGCCTGTGGAGGCCCTGTAACCTTCAGACCAAACATCCTGCGTGGCTCATAAGATGCAGCAGGTCTTGTTGATTCCAAGGTCAGCTGCATTTTAAGAAAAATCTACTCGTGAGACATACTGATATGCAAAAATCTGTCGTAGATATAAATAACATGTGCGTCAGACCAGATGGACCACTGCTGTCTCACCGTGCCCATGCAGGTATCTTCAACATCCACCCAAACTGAGTCTGACACCACTTCATTATCACTTGGATGATAGTAGGCTGTGATGCGGAATGATGGCAGCATTTCTTTGGTGATGGGAACTATCAGGGAAATCAGGACTTGGCCTTGTGTTTTGTAACGTCCATATTTAACCAGCTGCCCTCTACTGGAGATCTGGAGATACAGATTCCTACATCATTACTCATCCAACATAAAAATATGTAATAACGCTGGTAGAAGGAGACAACAAACACAGTTATGTGTGTACATTCATGCCAAATGTAGAAAAAAACTCTCACAAGATATGTGATGTCTTTTGGTTGAGTTGGCTGCTTGTTGAGGTTGAGGTTGATTTTCATGTTGTCTCCTAATTTCAGTTCAGCTGCATCCACACCTGCAAAATTGACAAGTTGCAAAGAAAGTTAAAACTTAAAAGACTTTAAAAGCTTTAAAACCAAAAACCTAAGGATGGAAGATCAGGGATACTTTGTCTTTCACCATGTTACATGTTGAACAAAATGCGGCATCCAGGTCTCAGTACGAGTCAGGATACAAAAAAGAACCTAACAAGTAAAAAGGAAGCTGCTCCTCCATGATACTGACATGATGTCAGTACGCGCTACGCCACACACCTGTAAAAGCTGCTGCTGACATTTGTGTTCACTCCCACCCTCTTTATCGGACTTGTGAAATACAGTCATTAGTCTGTTTGTTTTTCTTAATGTTCAGGAGAAAAGTTGTTGTTCTTACATCTCAGCACCAGTGATGAGTGAGCAGTGTTTAGAGTAGTGGGCTGAAGCCTTGAGAAGAGCCGATGTTGAGAACAATGGATGAGAATGTGATGTTGATGGTATTTAATTACATATTACTTACCAATATGGATGTAACTCTTGCTGCTAGTTCCATATGGGAGAGCCTCCATAGTGGCTTCTGCTTGTCGACCCTGTGATATCTTTGGATCTTCTGTTTTTCCCTTTAAATAAAAGCACACATACTGTAAGTAAACACGACCAGTTAAACCAAATAGTCACTGTGTTTAACATGAGTTTAAGATCATCTTTCATAGCCATTTATCCCTTCTTGTTGTCTGTGTTGTGACTCAAAGATGTTGTCCGGTGCTTACTGGCTTTAACTTGCTGTAAACTAGAGATAACACAGACAACTCTGTGGTAATTTTGAACAACTTAAGAGGTGTTTAATTAAAAAGACAATGTGCTTCCAAGGGTTGTATAATATTTGAATGTGAATTTTGACGAGGAAGCTCTTCTCTTCCCTTACTGCAGTGTTCCACTGTCCTGCATGATTTTGAAAATGTAGATGTTTCCTTGCTCCAGAACACCAGATTTAAATGAAATGGATCACTCACCATCAACTTGCTTTGGAGGTCTACCAAAGTCTATCAATAGTCCATTACATTGGATCCCCCTCCCCATTTATGCAGCTTTGATAACAGCACTATGATTAACTCCCAACCCCCAACTACCTGTTTCTGAGATTTAATCTTCATTACTTTCTAAGGTCTTACAGTGATTTCCAGCTTGGCCAGTCCTCCTGCTGTATTGATGGTGAGCCTCGCCAGGCCATTGGCTGCAGTGAAGCCCCTCACATTACCGGGCTCAACCACCACTGGAATGCCGTCTGCTGGACTCTCATCAGGATTCAGGACTTCAAGCTGAAGTTTAAAAAGAAGAAAAGAAAGAAAAACCGATCAGACTGCATCGAACCATCTTATGAAATCACATCTGAAGGACCAATATTTATTTTTTTATGCAAACAGCACTTGTTCTGCAGTACATATGAGTTCATATAAGCCACATATAGATTCAATATACAGGGACAAGTTCCGCATCCTAATAAATGTGTGGTTTCAAGAGACTAAAAATCAAAGGTAAAATGTAGCAATATTTTACTGTCAAAGAATATTAATGTAACTTGGTACTTTACCACCACATCGAAGGACATTCCTGGTTTGAAGTATTTGGCCGTTCTTTTAAAAGAGATGCTGTAGGGTGATGTGACGATCTGAATTCCTCTCAACTCTGCCTCCACCATCTCACTGCCTATAACAGGAACACAAACGCAAGCGCACAATATCTGAGCATCACTGAATGCTTCACCGGTGCACATTGCTCTCAGAAAAAGGGACAACAACTATTCTTTTGACATGCGTATCCTGGTATGATGTTCTTTTTACCTCTTCTTTTTGGTCTCTTTTGACCCCTGACAATTCTGATATCAAGTTTGATCCAGGTGAAGTACTAAATACTAAATAGGTACGACTCACAGGAGATCACAGGTAGTGAACAGGTACAAACTTGTGGTTGGTCTTTCTTACCGCTCACTGTGAGCACGCTGACAGAAACAAAAATGGAGTTTCCCACGAGCTGGAGTATGTCTGGGAAGGTCTTTATGATCTGGTCCCTCTTCAGTTTGACAATTCCCTCTCCGTTCTGGACCTGATGACGCAGGACAAAGGAATGTCAGCCTGAATTCTACTAAACATTGTATATATTGGCTATATTCTGTCAAGATAAGTGCATATTGCGTATGTGCTCACCGGCACTCTTGAAAGGGAGTGTGGGAGGCTCCTCTTTAGACCTTTCTCCATCACCCCAAATACCACATAGGCAGTCCCATCCACGTCTTTTCCAAACAGATACCTACAGTCAGGAGAGAGGTGTGTTTAAGCCCCACAAAGAACTACAATGCAATTAAAGCAGAATGTCCACACAATCAAAACCACAAATGCTTATCCAAAAATGGCCTTCACTTACCTAGCTTTGATGTTGATGGTGAGCTCGTCACTATCCACGTAAAAGAAGGAGCTCACAGGGTTCAATTTAACCTCAAAACTAGGAAGCACTGTGAAACAGAAAATATTGTGTTTGTTTGTCTGTGTTCCATTTGGCATAAAATGAACAAACGTCGTACATGTTTAAACGGCAGCATCAGTGAGAGTTACCATATTCTTTGACTTCAAAATTTGCAGAAAAGCTCTCTTGTGGGTTGCTGTGAAACTTTGCCACCAACTTCCACAATCCAGGACTGTTGAAAACACACATGAAACCAGATTTGTCAATAAAAGAAAAACAAAACAAAACATTTCTGATTACTTTTTCAATGTCTGACAGAAAGCGGTATATACACAATCCATGTTTTAGAAAAGGTCATTTTCATTGACAAACATTCTCAAAGAGACATCACATATTATTCACTCTAGTTTCTATGTGCACCTCAAGGTTTTAGTTTTGTCCAGCCAGACAGTTTCAATTAGTCCAGGTCAGCCATCATAATTACTTTCCTCTGCAATTAGTCACACTACACTGGATTCAACTCTGAATTCACAGGCACAGTACCAATGGATGCAGAAGAAACTGCCCGAGGATCTACTAGATAGGTACAGATGCAACCAATTAGAGAAATGTTGCATGCAAAGCAGGCTGAGGAACATCTAGACCAGAGGCGATTTCTCTAAGACTGTGAGGGAAGCCTGCTTCCCCTAAATGGTCAAACATGTAATGTTTTTTCATTGCCTAGAAACTCGATGGTCATTGGATAACTGCCATTTTTTTCCCACCACTGGATGCTCAGCTTCTTTTGGGGGTGAAAGAAGCTGTGAGCAGGCCTGGATGTTGGGTTTCTCCATGATGATTGGAGAACCAGTCGAAAGGCTCGTGGATTTTGAAGTGAAGTCAACAGACAAACTACAACCCATTTCTTGGTACTTGCTTGGTGAAATTACTGGACCATTTCCATTTTTAATTTCTTAAGCTGTAAATAAAACACACTCATAGTATTTCCTTGTTTCAGTTTTACATAATTTCAACATTTCCTTGTTCGAGTTTAATATCATTTTGTTAGTTCGTCCACAGACCATTTTCTTGAAAAGGAACAGGGACATTCCAAGTCTTCTGGGTTCTGAGATTCTCCTGCATTCAGATAGCAGCTCCCTGATCCCCACAAGTCCGATAAAATGTCCCAGAATCTAAAGTGAGCGGCCAAGAGCGCACCTAAACGTGCACGGAGGTGAGACGGACGTTTTTCCCGATCACGTGTGGGAATGAGAGTGAGAGGCCAAACCACAGAACGCCAGAAAAACGATAAAAGCTGCGACTCTCGCTTTTCTGTCCTCCACTATCAAGCACCACATCACAGAAGGAAAGAAGAGGGGAAAATTAACATCACAACAAACTCCTGTCATTCACATGCATGGCGAGATTTACGTATAAATTAATTGACATTTTTTTCAGACAGCCCAACAATGAGCTTCTCCTCTTTGAAAGAGCAGCAGCCACCACTGAACTAGACTTGTATCAACAAAAGACATCTAAAATAGCATCCAGTGGGATATAGATGTTAGTGAAGGACTGTTGTAAGTTTTGCAGTAAAAGCCTGTTGATCCAAGCTCTTATTAGCAATTCAGACGCCATCTTGGTTGTTTGTAGTTGTGGCTAACGGATGTTCCAGTATGAGTCATTACCTAAAGCCCGCCCCTACCCTGTTGGTTTGGTACCAATGAAAATGGCTGTGACCAGGGCCGGAGTGGGACTGATTTTCAGCCCTGGAGTTTCATGCCTCAGACCGGCCCACTTTAGATCATGACCTATACATAATTTTCCCATGATAACGACATAACTCTGCCGTTTTCTTGTGATAACGAGTTTTTTTTTTCTTCCTTTTTTCCATGATAATGAGATAATTAATTCAAGATCTCAAAAAAAAAAAAGTCTGCACACTTAGATCCATGCAAACAAGTGTATTTTTCACCAAGCTTTCGGTCTATCGACCTTCTTTAGGGCATTGCAATGCCTTTGAGATCTCAAATTAATTATCTCGTTATCACGGGAAAACAGAGGAAAAAATAACTCGTTATCATGAGAAAATAGCAGAGTTATGTCGTTATCACGGGAAAACGGAAGAAAAATAACTCATTATCACGAGAAAAAGGCGGAGTTATCTCGTTATCGTAGGAAAACAGGGAAAATAAAATGTGTGCGTGTATGGCCCTTTAGGGCTTCCGTACTCACCTGCACCTGTATCACAATAAAAATAATCATCTATAAATCATTAGCACTTTTGATATGGAAAAATATGCAGGTTTATTTCATGTATAACGTTCATCTTATTCTTTTTCAGTTGTGGGCTTTGTGCATTTACTATCTTGATTTAAATGATAATGAAAATAATGGGTCACTTCCATCATTTGGGCCTAGAAACTGGTTATATTGGAAGTAATGCTTGCTGGGTCACACAGCTCACCTGTTCCTTCAATACTGACAGGAGCGATCCCATCATCACTGCTGGCTCTGCTTCTGATGCTACATCACATTTTAAAAATGCTCAGAATTCTCAGCACAAATCTCCTCTTCTTATTAAGCCTTTTGATCAGTTTCATTCATGTTTTATTGCTGAATCATCTGGCATCTCAGGGCACCTTCCATATAGAGCAGGTCTAAACCATACTCCTCATTATATTAATTCTACTGAGTACTTCTACCTGCCCACCTGGACTTGTGGACTCATGACTGGTTCTTGGTGCTTCTGACTCTGAGAGGCTACAAGACAAAGTTTCCCAGTTATGTGGCATCGCATCAGACTATTATTTAAATCATATAACATTATGTTATGTGCCACAACACTACACAATACATTGACTTGATGATTAACTAACTTAAATCATGGTTTGCAGGAAAAGTTCAACATCCTGCCTTAATTACCCGTCTCATTGACCTCATTTGACATAACAAACCACAAGCTTGTTTTAGTGAAAAAATTTTTTTTCGCACATTTAGCTGCATCTGTTTCCACAGCTTTTCTGTGCCAACCTTTATCTTTCTACTTTCCATTTTTCAAACACCACTGACCGACGGTACTGATGTCTTACGTCACAGTGCATCTGCAAAAAAACAACAACAGCAAAAATAACCCACAGCTTCCTGTGGAGGCGGCCGCCCAGAACAGAGGTAGCAGTGTCCGACAAAAATAAAAATAAAAAAAAGAAAAGAAAAAAGAGAGCGAGAGATAAAGAGAGAAAGAGAGAGGGCCCTTGTGGCCCGAACATCATACTGGCCCACCATGGCTGTGACTGGACCCTTTCTAATGAATTTGGCTGGTTAGCCTATTTCCAGTATCTGCAGCTTAAAATACAACTGAAGATAAGAAAACAACTGTACAAACCTGACGATTTCACCAAGTAGGTAGTCTCCAGAGTAGACACCCGAGTTCAGCCGTACAAGGTCAATCGGTAAGATGATACCTTCAGGTGTCTGAAAATGAATAAACAACAACTTTTAACAGCCTCTTTTTTTGTTAACTTTTTTCTAAATACTACTGTCTTCTCTTTAAGAACGTAGCTGTGTTTGAATATTAAACTGAACCACTGTATTTTTAGTCTTAAAGAGTGTCTGATTTAAGGTTGTCTTGACTTATCCTTCCAGTTACAGGTAATTCTATTGCATTGTAAAATAAATAAATAAATAAATAAATAAATAAATAAATAAATAAATAAATATATGAAACATTACCACAATCTCAACCGCAACAGAAGTATCAGCTTCTGCATTTCTTCCCACAGGCACCATCTGTGGCGTCAGAGCAAAGAGCCTGTAATGAACTGAAAAATGGAGAAAAGCTTCAGTTCATTTCAAAAGGGACATATTTGTATTTTCACTCATTTACTACCTACATCATTATACAATTTGATACATATTCGTACACATTGACTGACTCTTCCACCAACCATCTGGAATAAATCCTGTTACTTTTCAAGAGGTGGTAGCTAGAAGAGGATTCAAAGAGGATGGGTCCTCTCTTGTCTTGCAGCCATAAGGGAGCACAGTTCTCACCTTTGCTGCTGGGGGTGTACAGGGTCTTGTCGGTCTGTATGAAGATGTACCCAGACTGGAAAGACACCATGACGGTTTTCTCCAACAGTCGGTCAGGGAATTGAGCTTCCAGGTAAACATACTGCTTCATGGTGGGATCCTTACTAAAGTCTCCTGCAGGAATCTGAAACCAAAATGAGGAGGTTGGCGCAGTGCTAAGAGCAGGATGAACATTTATTAAGAGTATTTCTGAATGATTTTGGAGTTCACATTATTATTCCAATAGGAGTAAACGTATGATATTTACAGTAATTTCTCCAAAACCCTGGAAATCTCCATCACTGGTGAGGGTCACAGATGCGCGTGCCAACTGTTTGGTTTTTGCTGGGTGGTTTTTTACAGCGATTTCAACTTGGATGTTTCCTCCGGTGCAGTCTTGACACTCCACAAAGATTTTTTCTGCTGTTCCAACTCGCAGCAAGTTGGGGGAAGACATCACTTTCCTGCAGAGGAGATGATAAACTTTCTATGACCACTTGTGTGCTGCAGCTGAGTCACTTACGTTTCATTTTTCTTTATGTGCATGTTTTTTTCACATGTAAAATTATGCACAAAATATTCTTTGAATAACTTTAAGGGAAAATAATCCTTTCATTCCATTAATACTTATAAACCCTTTGGAGAACCTTGAACTGCAGACTGAGACTCTTTAGTCTTAGTGCAGGTTTGTTTCATAAAGATATTTGCTTAGTTGAAGGTTTTGAACTGTTCTCTGGACTTTACATTCAATGAGTGATCCATTGATTATCTTGATCAAGATCCAGCGGTTGATCAATAAATCTTTTCATCATGACTGTGGACTCATTTTGCTGTGTATATAACACAGGTCAGCTTATTTGCTTCTCTTAGATATAACCCTGTACCCTCATGTACGTGAAACAAACTGCAAAATAAATTGTAGGTTTTCTTGTCATTTAGAATCAATTTAATTAACCTGAATAAATTCAAATTAAGCAAGATACTTTGTTCAAAAAGTGTACATCTATATCTATCTATCTATCTATACACACACACACATATATATACATATATATATATATATATATATATATGAATACACACACACACATATGGATAAGCGTGTATTCACTAGGGCTATGAAACTCCTAAAAGGTTACTTACTGCGAATTAGCAAGAGAATTCAGGGAGGCCAGAGAGGCCAGTAGCATCACAAGAGTCCCCCTCATCCTCCGAGCTGGTCCTGATCAGCAGCCAACGTAGACCAAGGCTCTGCAGCACGCTCCTTTTATCCATTAACCTCCCACTACTTTATGCAACACCCACTTCTGCCATCTCATTTGTCCTCAAAGTGTATGTGCACACCCATGTAAACAAAAACACACTAGCTCATCATTTCCCAACAGTGCTTGGGAAATTGTGCAGCCCAGATAAATGTTATCTCCTGTCCAAGAGAAAGATAAAACAGCAAAAGAATCAATAATGGTTCTCTTTTTTTTTCTCTACAAGTCTGGTGACGGAGTTAGTTTATGACCAGATCATTAAAAAAAAAATCCACGGTGTTCTTCTAAATATCTGTTCTTATTCTCTTTGGTTGAGCTATTTAAAGTATCTTTTCTGAGTTAATACACACATGTTTACTTAGACATGCTGAACGTGCACATACTGTACCACTGGTGTCGCATAAGTCAGGTTGAGTCATTTCTAAGTACGGTGCTTGTCAGGACTTTTTGAAGTTGCGACAAAAGGGAATTTGGAACGGTACCAGTTTAATTAAAAACTGAAAAGTGTTGAAAAAAGTGAAAAAAGTGTTTGTAGAAACAACATTAAATTTGAACATTACTTTTTTTTTTTTTTTTAACTCTTTAATAATAACTTTATAGTAGAAAAATAATATATACCATCTATACTAACGATAATGTTTTTGTCCTTCATAGAGAATGTAGTGACCAATATGATCATGTGGATTTGAGCATGAAGTCAGTTTGAAGCAGCGACCACCGCTGTAATGATATGAAGGAGACTGAAAGTCCTCCACAAGTCCTCAGTGGTGTTAAGAGCAAGTCTGGAGAGAAGCTGGATCATAATCTGGTTATCTTTGACACATTTGCTTACTTGCCAAGTAAGATGGAGCACTTGTACCCCATAAAGACCATGGCTTCCTGGCTACAGACGTGTTCCTACTGCTGCTTAGGGTGAGGGGCTTGAAATTTCACTCCATTTTCAACAAGAAAAAGATTTTTAAAAAACCCAGCTGTGAAAAAAGACAGTTCTGCTTTTTATTTGTCATTTCCCCTAGTTTCTTAATGAAATGTCTGTGACATGTTTTGGTCCAAATAGTATCATTAGTATAATTTCTATGATCTCTCTACAGCTCTGTTTACAGCAGCAGATTGTTTTTTTTTCTTGTGTCTTTTTCAACTGACTCCACCTCTTTCATAAACAGGTTGTGCATCTTCTTAAATCCCTCCTACAGCTTTGTGCGACTCATTTCTAATTAACAGTGACTGCAGTTAACTTCAATAGAGGAAAAGACAGATAAACTGGATAAATCTTCTGGGTCTGTGATGTCACTGTACTCTCCAAATCTGAGTGGCTCACTCAAGAAAATAATCTCCCAGTCTGCCTAAACTAAGCTGCCAGAGTTTTGGTTTTTCATATTCACTTCAGACTCCCAAATTTATACTTGCAAGCAAAGTTTTTTGTAGATAGATAGATAGATAGATAGATAGATAGATAGATAGATAGATAGATAGATAGATAGATAGATAGATAGATAG
>JBAMYA010101841.1:0-20321 GCA_037176975.1 Arrhamphus sclerolepis | reverse complement strand
GAAGGAAGTAACCTCACAATCCTTATCTGTGTCTGAAGTGTGAAAATGTGTTTTAAGTTTTGAAAATCACTGTGTGTAATGTTTTGCAAAAAGTGTGAAGCTGAATTTGTGCTGACTGTTTTGCTTCTCTGCACAGGTGTTTTGCTTCTTAAGTGTTAAGATCTGTCTGAAAATTTTCATTTTAGTGTGTAAACAAATGTAAAAAACTGTAAAGCCCCGGATCTGTTTCGCTTTGCTCGTGGACGTCGTTGGGCCTAAAAGTTCCTAAGTCTCCCTGTAATTACAGGTTGTAACAGCAACAACGTCACAGAAACGGTAACAACTGCAGCTCAAACTTTTTTCTCTGCCAACGACAAGTACCATCACTGAAGAAAGAAAAAAAACAAAACAACAAAACATTCCCATAGTTCAGACACATGTCCCGCCTCCTTGCTTTCATTATCCAATCACATGCCTTAGCCCTAGACGCATTCACATGCCTCTCATACAGTCAGAAAAAACAGAACATTTTAATAATGGTTTAAAATCATTACCTGAATAAGGCTCCAGAGTCGTTTCACTATTCATCCACCTCTCTTATTAATCATTTCACTTGATCAATAAGAGAATATTCGGACCATTGAAAGTCAACTCCAGGTTTTCCTGGTTAACAACAACTATCAACTGGTACTCAAACACAAAGCTATTTTTTTTTTTTTTTTTTTTAGTGTTTCTTCAAACGTCTCCGAAATAAAGTGTTTTTTCTTTTCTTTTCATTCCTTTGTCTGACAATCACTTGTTTTAACATCCGTTCCTTCCTCAGACACATGGACATGAGGAGGTTATCTAGAAAGCACAAAAAGTAAGTTATAATTTCTCTACAGGATGTTTTTCCACTATGGAAAGGTTATCTGGCTATTCAATGTTAGCAGATCCATCAGAAACTCAAATAACTATTTAATCTATTTAATGTCAACAATGACATTAAAAAAAGAATCTCAGCCATCCAACTGGTCCAAATATGCATCTGCCTCTCAGATGATGCATGTTTGGACCAGTTGGATGAAGACTTGTTGAATCTGTCTCTGAAATCGTCTTTGAATCAATCATTCACTTACAGGTAGAAACAAGTGTGAAACAACCTGCTAAAAGACACCAGAATGCAGGAAATGAATCTACTTTATTTGAGTTTTCCTGGGGGAGGACCCCAGACCCCAGACCCCAGACCCCCTGCCTCTGTGCCCCCACCACATTTCAAATGTTTCTGACACCAGTGAGTTTCTGTATCATCAGTTCTACTTCCTGGATGGTTGTTTGCTGATGTTCTGCAGAACTGATGATACAGCAACATAAGACTGTCATAGCCTTGGTCTCCCTCATATGTTAAGTCTTTATTTTGCTGTTATAATTCCCTCACAAGTCGCCAAAAGCCACCACATGAGGGGTTATTTTTTCAAAAATTTCTCCCAGGTGAGCACACCCCCAGACCTCCCAGTTATACTGGGCTTAAGCCACATGTGTGGCTTTCAACTTTTATTGACTGAATTCGATTTTCAACACCTGTCAATACACTGCAATGCATATTGTATATAGTGCATGTTAGAATGAAACATCAAATGGATGAAAACATAATTTTCCCCAGCACTTTTCAAACCACACTCTAGCTTATTGTGACTGTCCCCAGCACTTTTAAAACAAACTGATGTCCTTGCACACACATATGAAATGCATCCAGTACCGTCAGTTAATACAGTAACAACAACAACAAAAAACTTCAACCATAATTCAGAAGTTCTCACTAAATCGAACAACAGAAGAGTGTGGATTAGGATAAAGAACTGGCATGAAAAAATAAAAGCATAAATGCATCCTGCCTTTCATCACTGCTTCATTCGGTCGGTGGTGGTGATGTAATGGTGCAGGAGATGTTCTCTTTGCATGGTTTAGGACCCTTAACTGCCACAGTCAGCCTGCCTACTTCTGCTGACCATCCTGTTATGCCCACAGAGTACCCATCTACCAAATGCTACTCCTGCCATTATTAAATATGACAGGAAGGTCACGCTACTCAAATAACCTCCACAGTCAGAAGCTTTCTTTCCAATCGCGCATCTCTGAGATGTGGAATGGGAGAATTAAATCTTGGACGTGCTAGATCTGTAGCAGCTGTGTGATGTTATCATGCCTATAACAACTGTCATATCTTACAGTAATTAACCAAGATGTCTGAGATGCTTGTTGAATATAGGTCACAAAGACTTAAGGCAGGTCAAAAAAGGAAAAGGGCGTCTCACTTGTATAGACAAATAAAGTTTCTGGTGAGTGCATGACGTAACATACATTTTGCTGATGTAAACCTGTCTGGCATTACATAAAGAGGTGGAGACTGCAGGTACAGATGGAGTTTTCTATTGCTAAAGTTTTCTTTTGTGGATGGACATATTTTAGAAACAGATCAATAAGAACAAATCACTTGAAGCTGAGTGAGTGCCCTGTTTTGTCAGCAGCTCAACACAGCAGATCTCATTCTGCAGGACGGACAGCTATTGATGCTATGCTATTAATCCTGTAGATATTAACACCATCTCTGTGAGATCCGTGAATGGATCTTTGAGCTCATACAGCTGCAACAACAGAGCACAAAGTTTACATTTGTGAATTGGGACTCCAAACTGCTGATACTGTATGGGGTCACATTTGAAAGCAGCTACGACCGTCCTCGTAATTACAGTAAGATTTTTATGTGAAGCATGTTTAAATAATGTGTGAAGAAGAGTTAGAGGGAAATTAAAGAAAGTTCATTTTTCATTTGAAAGTTAAATAGTAACAATTGGAACTTCTTTTTGGAAGAGGCAGCCAGATAGGTGCAAACAGAGTAGTTTATAGATGAACCCATAAAAAAGACCTATGAGGGAGAAAAGTAGGTTTTATTAGTAAAGTATGATATATATTTCATTGTTGGATTCTCTTTGTTATTCTGCTGTTTCTTAGTTTATCTTATTTACTGGTCCATTGGCTGTGCTTACTGTCATCCCAAGACCATTCCTCTAATTCTACACAAAGAAATAATCATTCCCTGTACAGTTGGACATTTTAACATGGAACGTTCCTTATTTAGCATCAACCCTGAAGTTTGAATGTTTGCATCAAAACCTGGAATATTTGATATTACCTGCTTTCCTTTCAGAGCTAAAGGTTTGTTTTAGTTAATAAGGTTAATTTATTCTTCAACTATCTGCTTACCATGCCCACTCCTACCACGTACTGTAACCATGTCCTGTCACTTAGTTTCCTGAATACATTACGTCTTCATTACCCAAGAACACGAGGTTTTAAAGGACACATTTTAAAAAATGGAAGATAATATTTATTCCATAGAATATCCAACAGAATTGATGTGCCCAAGGAGCAAAGACGTAAAGTGTGTTAATAAAAGGTGAAAACAGAAAGCAAGAATATGGCCCACCATCCATCCCAGACCACCAGGACAGAGGACAAATAGATAATTTAGACAGACTAAAATCATTGCTTGAAATTCCCCTCTTCTTCTTGCCTTTCAACTCAAATATAACAATCAGATCGTTGGCCCAAAATTAGATCTTTTAACCTCCTGTTGCTATTTTGATATTGGGAGATATTCCTGTTTTATGACCCAGACCTAGAGAGTTAATTAATAAAGCCAGCTCACAGTTTGCTTGCACTGAGGAGAGCTCTCTTAGTCTGAAAACAAGAGTAAAGGATTTTCTTTAGGACCCCTGAGTTAATGAAATGAGTTTCAAGTGTTTCATGAAGACCATGTTGTCTAAGAATGACTTCAAAACATAGAACAATGAAAGAAATGTCATTAGCACCTCCTGGTCAAAAATAAAGTTCTTGTGAGCCCACGTGGCATGGATCAGGTATGAACATGTCAACAAAGAAAAGAGAAATGATAAACCTGACAGGATTATTATGCAGTCACTCAAGTATTCAAGGTATTCAGAGTTCTGCTCACTTTTCACCTCCTGTCCCCTAAGAAGCAAAATGTGATGACTTTGATGGAGGAAAGCTGGTCAACATGCAGTATGTGAGCCAATTTTAAACAGGACTTTGATCAAATGCCTCCCCCTAGTGGCGGTTTGGAAAGCATCCGTCCCTACACAGGATCGGGGGGTTGGGGTGGGGTGGGGTGGGGTGGGGTGGGGGGTGGGGTGCTATTGGAGCCTACCCCCACACTCCTTGGACAGGTCTCCACATCAAGACAAACTACCACATGCACTCACTCCTGTGGTCACTTTAGAATCAGCAGTTAGAATTAGCTTCATATGCATGTTTTTGGACTGAGAGGAAACCAGAGCCCCCCAGAAAACCAAACCACAGAGAACAAGGAGAACATGCAGAGTCCATGTAGAGAGGCCCCAGTTGGGATTTGAACCAGGAATTTTCTAGCTTTTCAAAGTCTACTTTCTGAGTCTCGTGTGTTCCTGAACACTCACAATCACTTGTTTGATTTAAAACATGGACATGCAGAACTAACATGCCAGAAAGTGATTTTTAATAGACATTTCTGCTTAGGCTACACATGTCTTCTACAACTTTTAATAGCAGGAGTGTATATCAAACATATAACAAATGCCTATGAATAATTAATAGAAAAATACAACAGCAAACCAAACAGGTCAAAATGAAGGTGGCTGTTCTGGTTATATATATATAAAATAAAAGCAAAAGAACAGCATAAACTGTTTTGTCTAACAGGAAAGTAAATATGGGACTTATTTAAAAAATTAGGGATTGGCAATTGGGATTAGTAGCGATTCTTAAACACATTTTGACATAGAGAAAGTTGAAAGTTTAAACCCTGAAGAGTAGCGCAGGCTTCTGTGTCCTTGCACGACTTTGTTAACAGTCAGGGAGCTGTCAGGAGTCAGGCTTCCTGAGGTTTGCAGGCCAGCAGGTAGAAATACTTGACAGCCACCTCCACCTCAGACTCTGCAGAGGTCACTTTCATCACAGACATCAGCCTGGGGAGAGCAACACACAAGACGTCAGAGACAACAGACAAATGATCTATTCTGAACAGTTTCTTTTCCACATTTCCACGACTAGACTTCAACTAACAAATAAACAGAAACAGGACTCAACAATGGGTGACAGATGTTTTTACTGAAAGACTCTGATTTTGACAAATCATTTTGCTCGACATTAATGCCAAACTCTGCTTTGGTCTCATCTGTCCATACGGCATTGTTCGTGATCTTCCTGAAGTCTTGTGGGTTGTTCAGATGTTGAGGACCTTGCATATATGCTACAGCTGGTTAGTACATAGTTGTGATTAATTAACTACAGAAAAAAAGGAATTGAAAAGAATTACACATTTAATATTGCCTTTAAAAGTTCCCTAATTTCTGGCACACCAGTAACACTGATGCAAAGGTGGTAGTAATGCACCAACCAGGATGATTTGAGTGACAGTAATGAAAGATAAAACCACCCTGATGGCAGTTTTCTTATCACCACAGCACTTCACCTCTATGGTTTTCTTTCCAGATTCACATGAATCAACATTACCTTTATAAGACCACTGCTTATGTCTTTCCCTCTTGGCTTTGTGTTATTTCACACCTGAATGTGCCAGACCACAAAACTGTCAAAACATCTGTTTTTACACACCTCTGGACACCTGCTGATGATGAACTCATAGAGGGCTTGTGATTAGCAGCACCTGGCTGCAACTTAAAAAAAATTCAACTGTACATCTGATGTTTTATTTGCATTATGCTGAACCTCACATGATGATCTTTAATTATGTTTTTACACAAAACATAGGTAAAAAAAAAAAGGGGGGGGGTGTTGATGTTTGCTCTTTATTGTATAGTGTCCTCTGCATCAGGCACAAAGTTTACCTTTGACAGATGTCCTCTGAGAGCCTGGTGGCCCTCTGTGGGTCATGTCTGAGGAGAGCCTGGTAACTGGAGAAGGACTCCACCAACCCCATGTAGTTGGACAGGGTCATGCGTCTCCGGTCCCACACACACTCTTGCCTGTAAGTCATGACAACGATACTGTTGGTGAATACATGAGGCTTTCTGTTTGGCAAAGGCATGAAATTAACTAAACATTTGTTGGTTTTGCAGAGTGCATTGTAGTGTCACTATTTTGAAATAAAATCTGAGCCGTCACTCACCATTCCTTGTCAGGGTATGGAATAGATGCATAAGCCTCCCGGTACAACTGAATAGAACTTTGACCGAGGTGGGGACTGCGGTATGGATGCAGGGCTGCATAAAACTGATTACATTCCTTTATTAGTAACATGCCATGCACAGTTGAGTTAATGTATATTTTCATAAGCATGATAGACAACATCTGACATGTGCAGTGCACCACCATTTAGACTGGAAATAAATAAAGCCAGTCCTGTTTTACCTCAAACATCCACAAGATGGTAATGCAGTATGACTAACATGGTCACATACGTTCCGTTTGCTTTCTTGTGCAAAAAGTGAAGTTAGAATGGAAAAAAGGAAATGTCTGCAGGACATTAACTGGATGATTTATTTATTCATTTATTTTATCTGGAATGATTTATGGTGCAATAGTGCCTTCATATACATTATAGCATTTATCATATATGTGCAGAATCTTGAAACTTATTGCACCCACTGATAACTCAAAGGTCAAAGCTTATTTCTAACTAGGATGAATGATATCTCTCAGTTTTGTGCTTTTGGTATTTGAGTTAATAGTAACATGTGGAAGGCAGGAAGTGTGGCAGAGAGAGCAGTTGTGACTGGGTTTGAATCAAGCCGTGGTCAGAATGGTATAAATGTCTTCTAGGCACACATCCTGGCTGATAGAGCATAGATGGGAGCTGACTTCTCTTGTCACCTGCCTCATCCCATATTCAAACTGCTCACATGAACTGCACGGCTTACCGGCCTGCTGTTGACCTACATGACACTACACATATTACTTTATGTCCAGGTCACTCACTGATACTTCAGTGAGGCCATACATCTTTAAAAGGATTTCACTGTATTAATTACTTGAGTTTTACCCTTCACCATTTCAACAGTTTCATCCTAGATGACAGCATACAGTGCCATAATGAGCCTATTTTTTTTTTTCCAAAGATTGATTCTGTTGCTATTCTTGCAGTTTCTTCCCATTATTTATTTATTTTGGAATTTACATTTGTAGCACTCCTTAAGGAAAGTCTGGCTCCCATGTGTCATCGTCATGTTATCATTTACAGTCATGAGCAAAGCCTCCCCCCCCTCCTTTAATCCCATCTCCCACAAACTCCTGTATTTCAGATTGTTCTGTGAGTCCATCTCTCTCGAGCTTGGCTCTAAAGCTAAATCTTGGCTGAAAATTGGGTCATGCAGCAAGACAATGATCACACCAGCAAATCCAAATCAGACATCGGACTGGCATCCCAGCACGCTAAACCATCTGCTATGTTTTCCACTTTGACAACCATGTGCCATGCGGGGACTACCCTGTGTAATACTTGGGGCTCCCAGGTGAGATGTACCTTCTTTTATGTTTTGAATTAATCTGATTAGTATCAGACTTTGGCACATGGGTAACACACTTAACCTGGTAGCCGCAGAGGTTCTCCAGTGATTTTAAGTGTTGCATTAATAGTGAAATGAAACCAACATTATTTTTGTCCAGAAAGAGTTCACAGAAGGGCGAGAATCAGAATGACTGATCATGATGTATAAATTCAGATATAACTCGTAGAGTTAATTGATATAAGCACAATTTGACGATGTGTGCACTCACATGAAAGCATGCACAAGCATTTAATAGTTCTGCTTCTCTCGAGTTGATATTCTGTGAGCACCTCTTTGCAAACTTGGTTTAGAGTCTGCGTGCAGCAGTCAGGGTAGCTGAGCTCCATGTCAATAGTGTAGTTGAGCAGAGCCAAGCAGCCATGGGGCTTCAGGACCCTGTGGGCCTCTTGCAGAAAGCGTGGCCTGTCAAACCAGTGGAAGGCAGACATGGCTGTCACCAGGTCCACTGAGCTGTCAGCGAGAGGCAGCTCTTCAGCCGCACACTGTCTAAAAATGAAACAAGAGCAAAATCATATTCAGACCATGGTCTCTTTCCCACTTTAACAGGATTACGTGGCTGTTCTGAGAGCGCAAAGGATAAGCAGGAACAATGCGACTCTTGTCCTGTGAAAGTCGGTCATGCTGTGAGGCCCACACACTATTGTTCCTGCGTAAGCCACGTTTCAGCTGTAGAGCCTTAAAGAGCAACGTTAATGACATTGGTTTTATTAAAGCTCAGTGTGTATTTCAGGAGGGTTGTTTGGTCTCACGTTTTTCAGAAATGGAAAAATTCTTCGAAAGTTAGATGGTGTGAAAAACGTAAATGAAAAGAGAAGGCAATAACCCATATTTCATTCACAACAGAACATGGAAAACTTGTTAAATGCTGAAAATGATTCATTCAAACTTTTAATGCTAAATAGGATATCTCAAAAACTTAGAACACAGTTTTTTCAATAATTAGATTAATTGGCAACAGGTCAGTGACATAATTAGGTATGAAAAAAAGTTTTGCAGAGGTTCAAATCTGCGGAAAAATTAATTAAAATTAAATTAAAATTAAACACTATTAATTTGTCTGTCATTCTATCACAAATTTATCAGCCTGCAAATTGTGAAACAATTTCAGAGTAAAGCTCCTCAGTGTAATCATCTACCATAAAAAATATCATCAAAAGATTCAGACAATCTAGAGGGTACACATGGACTTTTCTGGGAAAGTATTGACACCTTTCTGCCTGCATCTGTGATGGTGTGGGACACATTTATACCGATAGAAAGAGCAGCTTGCATCCCTGGAAAGGAAATAAGGTACGTATAGAACATATGTTCCAATCCAGACAAAGTCTTTGACGCAAGGGAAGGCTTTGCATATTTTAACTGGACAATCCCAAATCACGTGCTTCATCTATTATAAAAGCACAGCCTCAAAGGTGGTGAACTGGTGCATTCTGATAGAATAAAGATGACAAAGATGACCTCGGACTGTTGAGGAGCTCCAATCTTACGTCAGCTTTCACCTCCCAAACCCCTGGCACCTGTTCTCCTCAGCTCCCAGACTTATATGATTGTATTTAAAAGAAAATGGGCTCCAACACAGAGATTGTGATCGCCATGTCCCAACTTCTCCAGACATTTGGGGGGAAACATTAGAAGTGTTTGCTGTGTTCTATTATAAATAAAATATGGGATAATGAGATTTGTAGATCATTGTATTGTTTTCATTTCCATTTTACACAATTTGTCAACATTATGAATACTGAGAAGACAGGAAAATATAAAGAAACATGGACCTACTGATGTAAAAATTACATTGATAGATATATTAATTCTGAGTCTTGTTTGGCTCAAACTTACCGATATGTGATGTTTGGCTCTTTAGCGTTCTGAGCAGCCACCTCCAGCTGGGCAGGACTCACATCTGTCCCCACCACCAAAACAAAGTGTTTGGCCAGGAGCAGCGTTCCCTGCCCAGATCCACAGCCCACATCCACTGCCTGCTCAAAGGGCCGACCTTTCTGAGAAATGATTAAACATGTTCCATGTCAAGTTATTTTATTAGTATTGTTTTGTGGCAACGGTTCATAGAGGAAAATTCTATTTTCTTTCTCTCGCTCTCTCTTTTTAAATCCTAGCTGATAAATCAGGAACACAGAGGCCACCGTCTGTCATGTTTACTCACATGCTTTTCCAGGAAGTCCAACACTTGTTGTATGAGATGATCTGATGGAGAGATCCTGTACTTCCAGTAAGAAGCAGCATGGCCCTTACCTTCAAACAGACGGTAGGTCATAGCTGTGTGGTGCTTTGTGAAACAGCTGATTTCAGGACGGTAAATTTGTTTCTGCCAGCAGTCAGATGCACACATAGACAAAAAGGGGCCAACAGTGGGGTGCTTGAGAACTGGGAGGGCTGTTTTCATTGGTACATGACGTGTTTTACAATGAGGACATTTAAAGGGGAAGTGGCAAAAGAACATCCTTGAAATGTAAAATGCAAAGTTAAGTCTGAGGTGACTCCGTTACACCCCCCCCCCCCCAACAAACAAACAAAAAACAACAACAAACAAACAAAACAAAACAACACAAAACAAAACACACACACAGTTGTTGTTTTTTTCTATGTAAAGATTAGCAAAGTTAGCTGGCTGGTTAATGTTAGCTGATAAATTGTCTATTTCATATACCATTTTATGAAGCCAATTATGTGGCAAAGTCTACTCCAGTCACATTTATTGATTATCTTGATCTGATGATTTGACAGAAATTTTGATATGACACAAGGCACAGTTTTGGAGGCTTTGTCTAATCTGAGCTCTACAGCAGGAAGAACTTTTTTTGTGTTGTCTTTCAATTCTTCAATGTGTGAAGTTATATCATCTTCATTTTGAAACACATAGCAGTTGTGTGTCACTATAGCTTGTTTTGTGTAGTTTTTGCATTCTTCCTTGTGTAAAGCTATGAATATTCTTATTTCTACACATTGAATAATTGAGTGTCACCATTGCTCTACATAAAAGCATGCTGTGTTACAGCTAACGTTAAATTAGGAAACAATAAAATAATTAAAGTAAAATACAGCCTAAAGGTCAGTGTTGGTGTCTTGGTGAAACTGAGTCAAAATAAATTTAGTAACATATGAACGGATGCAGGACTCCCTGAATGAGGATTTATTATTGAAGGAAATATTTACTTACAGGTCAAAGCAGATTCCAGAACAGACTTAAAATGCAAAAGAATTAAGCAAACTGGGAAGTCGGCATTCCCAAGTTCTAAGTGGGAAACTGGAAAGCCCGGTGAAGGCAGAAACATTTTCCTGCAAGGGGTAAGGGTGCCTGTCCTCAGACATTATATATAGGCTAGATACAAAAAAAAAAGAGAAAAGATAAATGAAATCCATCAATCAACCGATTTATTTACCCAAAACATTGAATTTACATTCGTTAGTATTTACTGTGATCTTTAAATGGTATGGAAAATAAAATCCCAGACTCCTCCCCCCGCTTGAGGCACGCAGTGTCACTTTTCACCCCACTACGACGCCCCCGCCCCTCCACACCAAACAATTATACAATAAAAAAAGTTTGGCATCGCGCCGATGTGACAGGCGGAACAAATGCGTGTGACACTTACTTCCAGTCGGACTCTTTAGAGCGCTACACCGCCAAAAGCTGTCAGACTGCAGCGCGGGAAAAGGAGATCATACCAGAGGCATACAATAAGAATTACCACGGAGAATTAAAGTAAGCAAGCTTATGTTATTTGTGTAATTGTTACAAGGTAAGACTTTAGTTAATAGCAGCCAGATGTAAGCACAACGGCTAACGTTATCACAACACAAATCCAAACAAGCCGACACCTGTCATTTGTAATAATATTAAATTCTGGTTTTCTGATATATTTTGTATTCCTCTCCATTGCTTCTTTGTCAGTTGTTCAAACTGATGAGGAAAAAAAGGGCATGACGTCCTATTTCTGCCCCCAAAAGAAAGACGAGAATGACGAGGCAGCTGCTGAGGGAGAGCTAGACAGAGATGCAGAGATGTGTCAGAAGGCTGAGAAAGCAACAGAGAGAGAGCCAGTGAACTTTGGAGTGATTGACAGTAAGGCCACAGAGCAGGAAAGAGAGAAGGATGAAGATCCTAATAGTGAGGAGTGTGAGAGAGACATGCAAGCAGAGCTTGAGACACAGACAGAAAACCCATGTGCATCCTCAAGCACTGGACCATCATCTTTGTGATGTGGGAAAAAAAACAAAACACAACATTTGCTTCAAGTGTGTGCAGTTTAATGAATGTTTAGAACATTTACACAATACTAAGGGGGAAGCTGTTATTTTCCTGTGTGGATTAATATAACAAGTTTATTGTTTTCTTGCGTGTCCACCTGAAATACATATTTATTTACATGTATTCAGTTTGTCTTTATTCACAGAAATAAGCAAAAGTGGAGAAGACCCACCGATGCAGCCAAACATTAAATTGTCCCCAAGGACCTTGCTGGGGGTCAGAAGGAGGAGCTGCAAGGCAGGCTGGTACCACATCTACCCCTGGCTCGAGTATTCAAAAAACTCAGACTCTGCATATTGTTACGCATGCAGACACTTTAGCCCTCCTTATAGCCCAGACACCGTCTTTGACTCACCATCTGGACTCAAAAACTGGAAGAAAGCAACCTACAAAGTGGGGGGTTTTGCAATGCATGCAAGATCTGAGAGGTACAAACAAGCTATGGTTACCTGGAGGGACTGTCAGAAAGCTGCAGCAGCTAATGCAACACTGGTAAATGTCTTAAACAAGGAACACAACAGACGGATCAGAGAAAACAGGGAACACATAAAAACTGCAGGGGAAGTGCTGCTACTTACGGCCACTCAAAACATGGCCCAAGGAGGTCACAATGAGTCTGATAACAAAAGGAATTTCATGGCAATTCTAGAGACAATTACTAACCATGACAAAGCTGTTAACCTTTAACTTCATTTCATAATACAAAGTACACAAGCAAAATAATCCAGAACGAGCTTCTGGATTGTTTAGCAGACATGGTTCAAACTGAAATCACAGAAGAAGTGAAAAACAGTGAAGTCTTCAGGATCATGGCAAACGCAACAAAAGATGAAAAGAAAAATGAACAGATCTCTCTCTCTCTCTCTCTCTCATATAGCTAAGGTGCTATGATGGAGCTGTCCAGGAAAGTTTTCTCCATTTTGAGTCTGCCGAGAAGCTGGATGCAGCAGGTCTTAGTGAGAAAATAACCCACATGCTAGAAAGTCATGGCCTAGACTACAAAACGAACGTGGTAGGTCAAGCATATGATGGGGCTTCTGTCATGAGTGGTAAGCATCCTGGGGTCCAGGCAAGAATCAAAGAGGGAGCAAAATATGCCTTTTACATCCACTGCAGTGCTCACTGTCTAAACCTAGCTTTAGTAGATACAGTCAGAGCTGTCCCAGAGGCAGAGGACTTCTTTACGTCTGGGTCAGCTGTCCATCCTGGCTACCTATACAAAGAGAGATGTATGAAGGGGCACCAAGAAAGCTTCAGCAATTAAGTGACACATGTTGGACATGCCGTTTTATCGCTCTGCGTAACATCATGGATTGTCTGCCTGCCCTCAGGCGGCTCCTGCAAGAGATAGCCCAAGAAGGTAGTGGTGAAAGATCTGTTGAGGCTCGAGGTCTGCTGGCACAGGTAGATCTTGAGTTCATCGTGCATCTTGTTACACTCTGTAAAGTGTCTTGTTACACCCCTCTCTGATATGCTACAGGCCTCGTCACTTGACGTTTCAAAAGCTGTAGATTTAGTTGAAGCTTTAGTTTAGACATTAAATGACTTCAGGCAGGAGTTGTTTTTTGATGATGTTTGGGATGAGCAGTGTGATGCAACACAGCCAGCTGCAAAACGACAAAAGATGCTAAGCTCTAAACACGGTGAGCACTGTGTAATAGAGTGGGAACGAGATAAAGATGGGCTTCGCACAACCTTTTCATTGATCTGATGCTCAGTGAGATTAACAGGCGATTTTCCAGGACAAAGTGTCTATAATGAATAGCATCCAGGCTCTAAACCCTAAAAAAGATGCGTTTCTAAAGGAGACAGCTCTGTACTCATTAGCTCGATTGTATGATTCAAATATTGATGATTTGGGGCATGAACTGCATCAGTTTAGAAGGGTTTTAGACAGGAAAATGCAAACTGGGATGCAGAGACCCTCCAGTACAGTTCATTGTTCTTATAAAGAAGTGTTTTTTGAGCTCTACAGGCTCTGCAGAATAGCAGTTGTGATCCCAGCAAGCACTGCTTCTTGTGAGCAGAGTTATTCTGTTTTAAAGCTGGTGAAAACATTCCTCATTTCCACCATGAACGACGACAGATTAAGCAATCTGGGTGTACTGGGCATTGAGTCTAGGAGGGCGAAAGCTTTGAATCTCGACTCATTTGTTTACTAGAAAACACCAAAACCGCAGAAAACAGTTGCTGTAATTTGAAATCCTACATAGGAAAATAGACTGGAGTGCAGAGACTGTCTAGACTGACCTGATAGAGGCCACAGTGGATGCACTTACTGTTTTATTTTGTTTGAAACAAATACCGATACTGTTTTTATAGTTTCTGCTACACTAAATATGTTGAAGGCTTGAACACTGCATTGTTGCTGAAACCAACTAGAATGTTTGATTTTGTGCTTTACCAGTTTCTTTGGACATTTGGAAAAATGTAACTAACATTAATTAAAGCTTAACTGCAACTGGGATACTTTTACTAGTACTGTGTGTTACTATATTATGATTTAGACCAAATCTTTTGAGTGCTTGAACACTTCTCAGTCTCTTTTATCAGGATTGAATGTGTCCCTCTGACAGAACGGTTGGCCCCAGGCTGCTTTTGTTAAATAGTTACTGAGTTGCTTTTGATTGTAACGAGTATGTAAATATTAATGATAGTATGTTGATGATACTGGTTTCAAGTTCATTGACACATTAAGCACTTGTGAAGCAAATATTCATACAATGACTTCTTTAATTCAAAACAATGAAGGGCGGCAGCAATAGCCTGAACAGTCTCATCACATGGCTGTATGACTGCTGTCCCTTTTCAATCACACACTTTCAGTTCTTGTGTATAGATTTATATGCACACGTGGATGAAATACTTGGTGCCCTTCCATTAAAGAAATAAAAACCCACAATGGTCACAGAAATGACTTGAAACTGACAAAAGTAGAAAGAGATAAAAAAGAAAAATGATTGAAAATCAGATATCGCTTTTGAATTTTGGTTCAACAGAATCATTAAAAAAAAAAAAAACAACAACTTATGAAACAAAAAACAAAAAAAAGGTTTAATTTCAAGTATCCACATTCAGATGAACATTGATAATGAAGTTTATGAAGCTTCTCTGAAACGCTTCCTTTCTCCATCAGCACACATCTGACGCTGGAGCGTTGACTATAACTATTTGGATGCCAGGACACAAAAATATTCAAACTCCCGTTCAACTTCAGTTTCAGGAGAAGTGACACCCATCTCACCCAGGAATCTGTAGAGTACAACCACTGATTACACAAAAGAGAAATATGTCTTCAGAAAACATTCAAGTGTAAAAGTGATATTAGAAAATTATGGACTGTAACAGTTAGAGTCTAAGTGTGTGTGTGTGTGTGTGTCACCTCTTCTGAGTGTTAATCAGCAGATCTTCTGCACTCTTGGGGTCTTTTATTTTGAAAGCCTGGAACATGGACCAGGTTTCGATGAACCCAATTAGGTCCGTCACAGAGATGGAAGATTTTACCCCAAAACTCTCAATCCTATGTGAGATGAAAAGCAAACACACACGCATATATACAGATGTGTAAGTATATATATATATATATGTGTGTGTGTGTATATATATATATTTATATATAAACAGTTTAAATAACATAACATGAATGAAACGGCATCGACCTTAAGGCTTTCATCTAGTGAAGTAAGTAAAGTCCAGATTTACCAGTAACATATTTACCTCTCTTTGTCTGGAAAAGGGATGGCAGAGAAAAGGCCTTCCAGCTTACTCTCAGATACAGCAACTGGGTTGCTTGTGTACGGCAACAGCACCTGCTTCACCTGAAAATCATTTGAGATGTTCAGCTGTCCCTGCGTGTGTGTGACTGGATTGATTAATGCATGGTTTCAGGGTTGGTGTTATACATACTGAGAGCTGACGCTGCCCTACATGATTATTTGTTAAGAGACTGAGAAAATTTAACCTGCAACATGATTAATGATTAAATAAAAGCACTTTAAAACATGGACTCCAGAGAATGTTAAAAAAAAAAAAAAGATTTGGACTTTGTTCTTGGTCGCCTGTTCACACACGTGATAGACAGCAGGCTGTTGTCTACACGAGACAAGATCGTGTTTAGGTCCACCCTGACACTCAAGGGTGGCATCTGGTTAGAGATGCAGTCAAGACATGATAAAAGGTGCATCGCAGAAAATAAGGTTTCTTGTTAATCACTTGCTGATGATTGTAGATGAAACTTTTCATTTAACATTTTCACCATTTTTCAGTACTCAGCATGTATGCATATCAAAACTGACAAATCCACACAGGCCACATACATGCGAGCACATTTTTCTACTATCTGCTACGTAAGACATCTCATGGATCGAGTGTGGCCGTTTGTGTTTTGCCCACGTCTCCAAAGTCTGGGGGCTTCAGAGCACGTGTGAAAAGCAATTACACTTAAGCAAAGTTGGAAAGTCGATGCAGTGACTTAACGAGACTGAATCTTTACTGAGACATTTTCTTTTGGTTTTGGTTTTCATCCAAACCATGGCCTGTTTCTGGCTTCTGAACGTAGTAGGAAAACTAAACTTTTACTTCCACTTAGAGCAAAAATAAATGAGCATCTGAGTTTGTCACATTACAGAAAACTGAGTCATTAACCACCCATGAACATGAATACTTGAAGCAACCACCAAATGTGTTAATAATGCTTCAAATCATAAGAAAATGAGCATTGTGTCCTGTTCTGAGGCACAATGGGTTTGTTCACTCAGGACACAAATAAACACACTTCATAGCAGCTCAATTGAACTGCACAAATAGGCCTATTATAATGGTTTGTTTGGATCAAACTTTATACAAAATCTTCATGCAAAGTCTGTGTGGTTTTATCGTCACTAGATATTTTTCATGATTTTTATTTTCAGACGTCAAAATGCAAATGAGGATCATTTGTTGAAGCCATCAACAGACATCGTCCCCTGACTCCCCGTAGAGACCTCCTGGCACAACTTTGCCCCCCATGTAAAATATTGTAGATCTGCCACTGTGCCTGCTTGTTTAAGGTCAAAGCATACTAATTTTAACTTGTTTTTTTTCTATAGCTTGATACATTATTGATCTGTACATTTAGTTTAGTGTTGCACGTCCTCTTTATGTCTACACCTACCTCTTGGTAGATCTGGTTGAGTCTGTCTCCACACTCCTTGTACTTGAAGCAGGTGTTCGTATCACTGAAGCCCAGCAGGGCTATGCAGCCCCTCGGTTTTAAGACCCGATTCGCTTCAGCCAAGAACTTAGTCTGGTCAAACCAGTGGGCTGCTGAAGCTGCCGTCAACAAGTCTACAGAGCCATCTGCAAACGGGAGCTCCTCTGCTGTCCCCTTCCTTTAAAAAAAAAACAAACAAAAAACCTTTGTTCATTAAATATATATTTAAAAAAAAAGCCCAGAAGAGTCATGTAACCAGTATGACCATGATACATGAACACAATCCAGTATTGCTCTCTTAAAGGTGACTTTATCACTGGCTGTTTGTATCTGTAGGAATTTAAGTGGAAATTATCCAACTTCTGGGTTGAATTTAACACAGAAGTAAGAAAAGCTGTAGTTCCTTTCATGGCCACTGGGGGCTGACTCCAAAAACATGCCAATCTGCATTTATCCCCATCTTAAATTATTAACTTTGCAGCACAAATAAACATATTTGCAGTCTGGTACAAAATAAATGTTTCTTTTGGTTTGTGTAACTAGATTTCTCATCCATTACAGCAGTAGGTTAGATATACGTTCTTTTGTTTATTTTTTGCCACATCAAGAACAATTCAAGAAACAAATTTATTAATAATTAGGCACATCACTTTTTAACTAATGATGGCTAACGGCTGTCTGTCTTAACTTTTGCTAATTTGTGCTTCTGCACAGCCTCTGGGTTGTAAATTAAAACCTACCAGAGCATGGTCCTTTGAACTTTAAAGTGAGTTTTGTTGTGCTGTTACTTGTACAAATCGCTGCAACTTTCTGTGGGTTGGCCTCCAAGGGTTTGAGGACAGGTGTCAGTTAAAACCAACAGTCTTTCCAAAATAACATCTGAAACAGGAGGTGCTGCCGCAGACACTGAACCCTTTTTGGTTTTCTTTGTATTGCTTAGAATTGGTAACTGTACAATGATCTGCTTTTGTAATTAAACATCAAATCTTTTTGTGCATGTAATCCATAAATAGTTGCAACTTAACTGTACAGGTGAATGTGCAAATTAATGAACTTTTTTTGCATTCACAGACCCCGAGGCCGTCAGAGCTGCCTACCTGTATGTGATGTTGGGGTACCCTGGCACAGCTTGGGCCTCCTGCAGCTGGTTTTCACTTACGTCGATGCCGACCACTTCTGTGAAGTGTGGCGCCAGGAGTCGAGTATTCTGACCTGTTCCACATCCGAGGTCCACTGCCAGCACGTGTGGCTGTCCTTTCTATGGATGTGAGCAGATGTTAGCAGGGTCTACATAATGCCTCAAATAAGGGGCTTTATAAGATCCTGAAACTTATATTGTAAACTGACTTTTTTTTTCAGACTACCTTTTTGTCCAAGTACTGAATAATCAGGTTCTTGAGCTCAGTTGGAGGCACGAAACGATATTTTTGGTAAATGGAAGCATGTTCCTTCCCTTCAAAAAAACGGTATGCCATTGAGGTGTTTTTGTTATTTTCAACTGCTTTGGTTACCAGCTGAGGCTTTTCTGACCTCTCTTGCACCTGAAACCTCTTTTGTAGGGCAAAGTTCGTCTTTAATCTCCTTCAGTTTCTTCTTTGTTTCATTCCCTTTTATTTTAATCTTTTCTTTCAGTCCACCAGTATTTTGTCCGTGCAATCTCTGCTCCTGCTGGCATCTAACTTCTCCCACTTCCTGCTATGAAACAAAAACCTACGCACGCACACACACACACACACACACACACGAGGGGAAAAGATCAGATAACTAAACAGTTAGTTACAAAGTGAATTCATTTGCAGACTACCAATGTTAGAGAGTGTAAAAGAAGAGAAAGACAAATGAGAGCAGAATTTGTTCGGGTTCTTACAAAGTGAAAGCAGCGTTTGATGTCGGCCGTCCTGTTAACTCAGCTGCAGAGTAGTCAACAGTGCACACAGAGGGAGAACCTCTCAGTTAACCCTTTCATGCCATACACACTCCCACATACAGTTTTAAAAAGAACAAAAAAAAAACCCTTCTGGACACACTCAAACATATCTGCATATTCTGAAGCAATAGTACTTCAAGACTTCTAAGACATCCTTTTGTTTTTGATTTACACAAACCTTTCCAGTAATTATTAAGTATTTTATTGCATTTTTTTTGGCACAATTTAACATTGTCTTACAAGTCCAACTGTTACTGCCATGGCTAATTGCATCACGTTTTGAGTATACTTAATTTACCTACATTGCCCTATCCTATGTGCTTTTATCATATTTATTTTCATTATGAGTGCATGGTAGTGCAACATAAATCAGAATTTTGTGCGAGAGCAAAGTTACCCCTTTGCTTTGCCACATTTGAGATGTAGTCTGGCAGATTATTAATCCGATGTTATATTGTTGTCCCACAACTTTCTTTGCCTTTAGAAATGAGTATCTTATTAAAGTTAAGAACATTGCATTAATGAGAGAAAAGAAGCTTTATGGCTACTAGGATAACAGCAGTCATTAAACGCAGGGTTAGATCAGTTATCCACTGTATGCATGTCAAGGATTGTTTTTCTTTTTCTTGACCATTAGTTAAATGGAAAAACATTGTTGTTTGGGCCACACAGGATGGCTCCCCAGTGGAGCGTGCCTAATTGCTCTTGTGGGACAATGATGATAATGACCTGTTGACCATTTCCACATAAAGCAGTGCACACAAAGCATTGCTTCCCATGGGCTCTCATTAAGTTTGAAAACATGAAACATAACAGAGGAGTTGGGTTAGACAAACACTTTTTTTTCTTTGGTTAAAACTTATCTCAAGTGTGTACAGAGACAACCTGGGTCCTAAAGATAGTCCCTTGAGCTCTGTTGCAGCACCTTCGAGAAGTGATGGACACTGAGAGCAGCCATGAGACTCGTGAAAGTCATTACAGTTGGCTTACATCATTCATGACCTTTGTGTGCACCTCTTCAAATGTTGTACAATTGTTTCAAAGGTAATTGTACAGCGCTACTGTTTAAAACATATCACTGGATGATATTTTCACTATTTTACTGAATGCTTTACATGTATGGCCGTGTTTGCAGTATTAGTTCACAGTCCCATACACACCACTGTACTGCAGATACATACAGTGGGGAAAAAAGTATTTAGTCAACCATCAATTGTACCAGTTCTCCCTCTTATAAAGATGAGAGACCTGTAATTTGCATCATAGGTAAACCTCAACTATGAGAGACAAAATGAGAAAAAAAATCTAGAAAATTCATCCATTCATCCATCCATTATCTATACCCGCTATTTCCTGTTCAGGGTCACGGGGGTCTGCTGGAGCCTATCCCAG